>JXPQ01015216.1:19316-32889 GCA_001014675.1 Ephydra gracilis
CAAACATTCAAAAGATAATTGTGCATAATTCAGCAATAAAGCCTCTATTGAGACAACATATGTGTACTCGAGGTCCCTCTATTTTCGATGCAATCCAGTGCATTTTTGCTACGCACATGGATTTTATTTATGTTCAGTNTCTTGATGCACCCATTGATTATATTTATGTTCAGTATATAATGGAATTTCATTAAATTAAAGTGATAACTGTCGGAATTCTGCATAAAGTCTATTTTTGGACTTTTTAGGTGTACTGGAGGTTCGTCTAATTTGTATTCAATCATGTCCATTTTTGGTACAGGGTTACATGTTTATCACGCATAAGGCTTAAGGCCTGCAGAAGGCTTAAGGCCGTAATTTTAATAAAATTGTATATAAATACTTGGAAGAGAGGTATCTGAAAGGTACTGAAAGGTACCTGAAATAATGGTCGGGTCTTGAGCAAAAAATCTATCTAAACTTTTCTTTTCTATCCATCTAAACTTTTTCGAAGAATGCGTGTACCAAATTTCGTTGAAATAGCTTAAGCTGTACTTTCGATTTTGCGTATACGGACGGACGGATATAGCTAAATCAATTCTTGTGGTGATCCTGATCATATCGGTATATATCTTGATAGGACCCTAGAAGCTGGTTCTGGGTGTTACAAACGTATCACCAAACTAATATACACTTTGCAAATTTCATTGGCAAAAAAAATTAGGATTCAAAAACAATATACATATAAAAAGAGTCAGATGTTGAAAATTAAAATAAATTTTATTACTCTTCAACCAATTTTGTTCACAGAAGCGTGAAATTTCAATTTACCGTTCGCCATGCTTACACAGTTCTCAATCATTTATTAATGAATTGGACACGATTGTTACTAATAGTCGGAGAAAAGAGAATTTAATTGTATTTGACGACATGAACTTGGACATTGTTAAAAATAATAACGACACAACGCTGTGCAAGAATATGCTTGCATCAAACGGATTCCCATTTGGGACATGGATAGATAAATTGACTTGAGTGGCTAAACGAGACATATGTTGGTCTTTGAATATGCCTCAGCCTCTCATACCCATCGGGGGGGCTGGCTTGGGTCCAACTTTGCGATGCGAATAGTGTCTCCGTAAACCACCGCATATGACGGACAAGGTCCAGGTTTAGGCTATTGTATGCGGCGGTAGCTCTGACAAGAGTATTTTTTGGTACGATGGCGACCGGTGACCGGTATATAGATAGGCCACAGAATACTCTCTGTAGTCTAACACGGATACTCAATGCACCGGCCACGTATTTTGCTTAAATTAGCTCAACGAATATATTTGTCAATGATAAAATTTAGATTAAGAAGTTAAGCAATCAACAAGAATAATTGTTAGAAAATAGAACGCCAACATAGACCTAGGTTCACATGGGCCCCACACCATCTTATCAGTGTGCTTTTTCCAGGGTTTGAACGAATGACACTGCGAATGCAGAGTGCACGCTCTACCTTCTGGACCAACTGGCACGTGGGCCCTTAGTTGATTTACTGTTCGGTGTTGTGTTGCAGTAATTACAACCATGCTCCTTCCACTAATAGCTTCTAAACTTTCTCTGGACAGTTGATTTTGGAATAAGTTAATTGAGAGTTGCAGTTAGCTCATTTGCTTTCGAAACATGTACGTTTAATTGTATTGGGGAAAACAATTTATATTTTGATATTTTTACACCGTGGCATGTGGTTTTATTAGTACTGAATATTAAATAAGATTGAAAATTATAATTATTCGCTTGTACTAACATAAAAACTTTAAGAAAAATGTTTACTTTAATTTTGCTTGTATTTAAATAAATTAAAACAAGTGAATGCAGAATAGTTCACGTCGGTTGACGATTAAATCAAAAACAACAAAGTAGTGTAAATTTTTATGGATTAATATTGTTAATTATGGAAAATATATGTAACTTCTTTTTGCGGACTACATAGGTGTCTGATCTCAATGAATTAATGAAACGCACATTAAATTTATATATGTGCACTTAATACTGGAATTTTGAAAAATTTTAATATGATCTATGCATGTTTAAGACGTACAGCCTCTAGTAGGACAACATAGATGTACTGGCGGTAATTATAATTCTCATGCAATCAAGCCTATTTTTGGTGTCAGTGTTTAGTGAAATTTTGTAAAATTTTAAAGATTTCTTTGTGTAATTAAGCATTAACACCTCCGTTGGGATCACTTAGGTATACTGGAGGTATTTTCGATTTAAATGTAAAGAAGCCTATTTTTAGTGCACACCATTATTATATTTATGTTCAGTTTTTAATGAAATTTCGTTAAAGTTTAATGATAACTATGTGTTATTCAGCATTAAAACCACCGTTGGCGCCACTTAGCTGTACTGCAGTTACCCCTGATTTTAATCCAATCAAGTCCATTTTGGGTACATGCATTAATTGTATTTATGTTCACTGTTTAATGAAATTTCGTTAAATTGAAATGATAACTGTCGAAAATTCTGCATAAAGACTCTCTTGGGACTTTATAGGTACCTTTGATTATTATTCAATCTTATCCAAACACGGTAAAATGCTTTACTTTTCCGCTTAATTTTGAAATTTCAATGAAAAATATGTATTATGCTTATGCTCGTAATTTTGAATACATATACATATAAATAGGTGGAATGGAGGTATCTGATATATTGCTCAACCAAATGCAATTTTTAACCTTAACGTTTTCCATACAATATGTGTACCAAATAGCTCAAGCTGTTCTTTCCATTTTTTGGACACGAAGGAACAAACATGGCTAAAAGAATTCTATTTCACATTTCAATAGGTCTCTGGAGATTGGTTCTAGATGTTACAAACATGTCATCAAAACTAATTTCATTAGCGATGTGTATTCCCAGCAGCATAAAGTTGTAGAAGTACATGTGTTCCCACATACACCACCGTCTATGCTGGCGTTTACACAAGGGATGAAAATTGAAATATAGCTATTAATTTGGCATGGCATGGATTTCGAATAGACTAAGAAATACGTTGGAAAAAACGGTTTTTAAGAATTCATGAAATTTTGGATCGACCAAAGGGCTAGTTTCTAAAATATAGCAAATTAAAAACGCAAACCATACCGGTGAATGTTACAGTGGACCTAAATGTTAAATAGGTTTATGTAATTAAAACATTCGCGTTTTGTGCAAAGCAAATTGCACGATTAGATGAATACCACCAATAATATGATTCAGACTCACACAAAATATGAATTTTTTGTTTTCATACAAGAGTATAACGCAATTCTGGTGAGCGCGGCGCAGGGCAAAGTAAGAGCGGTTAGTGAATTAAACCAGCTTATACTGTGCTATGCCGAGAACGAAACTTATACATATGAGTTTTCAAAACAGTGCTTTGAAATATTCAAGCTAGAGCATATGCTAATCTTTCGAACAATTTTACTTACAATTCTCGATGCAAACGCATTCATGAATTTTATGACATCGTAAATTCGTAGATGAAAATATTTAAAAGTTATACCTGTATTGATTGAATGTATTTTGTATTTTTCGTTGTTTAGTTTTTTTGCCGTTTAGATCAGACTAAAAGCAGATCTTATTTTTAAGCCACTCATCCCTTTGCACTTCATCGTGTGTGCCAGCACATTGCAAGCAAACTGCTATACAATTAAATTAAAGTATTATGATTATTGCAAAGTATTTGGGAACAAATTATGCTTTGAGGAGCGTGAATTTAGGTAATCTTAAATATATTGTTTTTCTCTTGTTTATTACGTGTATTTGTTAAATTTTTGTTCCATTTTTAATTAATGCAAATGCAGTTATAAATAGAAAATTATTGGTTACGAAAAAAAAAATAAAAATCATTAAGCATAAATAATAGAAATTTCAATTGTAGTCTTAAAAAGTCGTTGCCCAGTTTATTGGCCATGAAAGCGAATCATTGTCAGCAGAATTTTTCAATTGTGTAAACAAAATGCTTAAAAATCGTTTGGTTCGGCAAAAGCATGCATTGACTGTGAATATATTGAAATGAAACAAGTATTGTAGGCAACTAAACATACCGCAAAATATGTACAAAAACAAAACAAACAAACAAACTGCAACAAAATATGTGCCAGAGAGAAGCATCAACTGGTTGTTGTGGCGTGCCCAAAAACACAAGCTGTTACTCATTTTTGTTTGAGCAGTGATAAGCGTTGGTTGACTTTGCGTTCGTGTCGCTCAAAATAATAATTTTCTAGAATAGCAGAACAAAAGTATTTCAATAAATAATGGCTATAGAATTGGAAAGAGGTCCTTTCAATGCGCCTCTCCGAAAGTGCTGCATTATAATTGCAGCGTTCCTGCTTATTTTAATAGCGCTGAATGTGATACTGAATTTTTCATGTAAGTGATTGTGAATAATGGAATTACAAGCGCATGCGCTGCCAAATTAAACTGTGACATCAACTGTATATGACGTAATTTTTGTTTATTTTTTGCGTGAACATGTGTGTGCTACAGCGAGCGTTATCTCAGTACTCGGACTTACTCTTACCATAATAGCGAATGTAGCGCTGCTACTTGGCGCGCTTAAAGTAAGTGCAAGTGTATGTAATTTTAATTTTATGTTTGTCGGATTGTCACGTCATTCTAGAATCATAAATGGCTGGTACTTATATGGCTAGTGATACAAATTCTATATTTCATCAATTGGCCAATCGCATTCTTCGGTATCTTATTCAATTTCGGCGGCTATCGCAATGATGCTTCATCTACCAACATCATTATCGCATTAATCATGCATGTGGTTGATCTCGGTATGACAGCTGCAGTTGTGAATGAAATTTTTTATATTTTTTTAATTAATTATTGTTGTAATTTCAGTTATCAATGTGTATTGCTCGCTGATTGTGTGGTCATTCTTTCAGGAATTGAGAAATACCTCACCACAGCTAAGTAGTGTGCCCACCGTGTAAGCAATGTCACTTGAGTCATACGCGAAATTATTTATTAATACCAAAATGCAAAAATCGAAATTAGTTACGCCAAACTGAATATCAGAAATATTATATTCATCAAAATAACTATTAAAAAATATTTTTTAAAACAATAATCTTTATATATATAAAATAACATGCATTCGTTACATTATTAATATATGTGAATAAAACTTTTTTATATGAATCATTAATTAAATTAGTAATTTAATCATACGAAGTTCGTAAACCTTTTCATAGCGTTAAAATCTGTGAACGACGTCTTTCCGCTCCCTGTCTCCTGATGTTATACTCCAAACGATTGCTAAATCAATTCCGTAAACGAAATGGGTTTTAAAAGCCAGAGAGTACCAGGCTATTACCCTACTGCTACGGCATGATTTTATCTACAGATTTAAATGTGCTTGAACATCGATAATCTGCAACATAATACAGGCTTACTCCACTACAATAAATCACTCTGGTCACACAAAAGTAACAATTGGCAAAAGACTTGTATAGAATTATTACATCTGTCGAAGAACAACATCACAGATAATACTGCTATTTCCAACTGGTTCAGCAAGAGTGGACGTTGCTAACAGTCCAATTTTTTTAATTATGTTCGTACAATTTTCATACGCACCTTTTTTCATTTCATATTGCTATGACAAATCACAGTATATTTTTACAAACGAATACAGCAAGGGATTGTATTTTTATTTTCGACAAAATGCATCGCCTTCAATTAGTACAGTGGAGAGATGGTTTGCTGAACTTAAGTGCGGTTGTCAAGGCTTTGAGAACGTTCCACGTAAAGGACGTTTGAAAATAGCGGCAATACCAGAAATCGTAAAAATAAATTAGGTTCTGGTTTTGAAAATCGCCGAGTGTCTAAAAGCGATTTGGCAGAAGCCGTAAGCATCCCATTGGGTAGTATAATCAAGTTTTTCACTGAAATTTTAGATTTCAAATAGCTGTATACACAATGGGTGCTACATTCGCTAACGATCGAAAAAAAAACTTATTCGAATGCGATTTTCGCAAAAGCAATAAGAGCACTTTCGAAGGTTATAAACAGGCTTTACAGCGGCGATGTATTATTATGGATTATTCTAGCCTAGCGACTTCACAAAGCCGAATACATAATAGCATAGCGTTTTGAAATCTTACTATCTTGGATGTCAAACTCAATGCTCGATAACGTTATTAAACGAAAAACAAATAAAAAGGTTACTGTCGGCTTAGCCCGACAGTATAACACACGTCGCTTGATTATCAAATAAAAAACAATACAGTAGTTTAAATTAATTTTAATTAGTTTCGTAAAATATCGAAAATATTTTAACTCCCTTTTTGTGGACCACATAGGTGGACGACATAGATGTCTTGAATCAGGGTAGCGCACATAAATTATTAAAACTGGAATTTTGTTAAATTTAAATTTAATGCACCCATGATTAAGCAACAAAGCCTCTGTCGAGACCACATAGCTGTACTGCAGGTACCTTCGATTTTTATCCAATCATGTCCATTTTTGGAACACAGTTACATGCCTGAATATATAATACCGCTTATCTTGAAATTTCATTGAAAAATATCAATTCCAACGGCAGCAGTAGTCTTACGCCAGTAATTTTATTAAATATGTGTAAAATAGGTGTACTGAAGGTACCCGAAATATTTATCAAACCTTAACCAAATTCAAAAACTGATCTATTTTCAAAGAATATGTATACCAAATTTTTTGGAGCTTTCTATTCTTTGGATACGGACTGACGGACGGGCCTGCCTAAATCAATTCGTTTGGCGATGCTGACCATATATCGGTATATATTTCANTTTTGATTGATTATGGGTATAGCAAGCGTACCATCAAAACTAATATGCAGTTTGCCAATTTCATTGATGGCGTGTACAATTATGCAATGCATCAATAAATAGATTATGGGAAAGACCTCATAATTGAACTCGCAGTTCCTAGTAATCATGACCCTTTTGTGGTCTTCATTGACTGTAAGACTCAGACATCAGCACCGTTATAAAATTATAATAAGTTACCACTCAAGGGCTTCAGCTAACCTTAACTGAAAATGCGTCCGTTTGCTCATTTTCTCAAGAATTCGGTATAAAATGAGCTACACTGCTTAACAACATTTCTTGTTTTAGGTTCATTTGGACGAATTTACGCTGTTGCGATTTATATTCTTACAAAAGGTTTAAATTTATAAAATAGTAAATCATAGTCCTTTTCAAAGTATTGCATAGAGTAAATGGACTCAGCACAAACTGTTCCGCAAAATGGCAAATAAACTAGTTCCGCTGTTGCTCGTCAGACTCTGCAGGAGTAATAGGTTCGGCAGCATCTCCATCCATCCATCTAAACGAAGTGCATGCTCGTGTGTTTAAAGAATTTCATAAGTGTGCATGCCTACACGAATACGTCATCCGCCGACATTATCATCTTACATTGCGAAAAACTTAAATTTCATACCGGATCGCGTTTTTTGTAGCGAAGGCTTCCAACATTAAGAATTTGTGCATTTAAAGTAGGAAATAAATATTAAAAATACTGCCAAACAAAAAATTAATAATTAATCATATTTATTAAATATTTATTTTCTTCATACGTTTGTAAGACCGGGAATAAATCACCGGCAGCCTGGGAAAATGCATACCACTGGTCAGAATCGAATGTAACTATATTTGTTTATCCATCATCAAAAAGCAGATAGAATACGGTTAACTTAACAAAATTTTGAATATTAATCGAACGAGTATTTTGGAAACCTCTAATACATCCTTAGCATCAAAACTATGATAATTGAAAATCAAGTAAACTCAACGAAATACCAGGATTTTTAATAAGTTTTGTGAATTTATATGTTTGTTTTCTTATATGTCATTATGCATGTCATTATTAAGTGCAACCTATTTCGAAATCAACATAGTTCTTCCAATGAGATTTCAATTTATGAATTTCATCCCTTAAGTAAAAGTCTGAGAGACCAGCAAAGTACGTTTCCACACCGTTATGACTCTCCCAAACATGCAATGCTGAGGTCTTGAAACAAATGAAAGTCTGTAGATGTTGCATCGAATGGCGACGGGTGATGTTCCAGAAATTTGAACTTTAACTAAAAGATTTTAACCAACGCCAAATGTTCTTGTGGCATGATGAATTGTCGTTATGAACAAGGATTTTTATTCTTCGTAAACCCATTCTATCTTCACAAATTTTTCCTTCAGTTGCCTTTCAGTAGTCATCAAAATTTACAATGTTACCAATGTTGTAAGAAATCCAGGCAATCAGCTAACTTGTTGTTTTTTAATACCAAAAAAAAAAATTTTTTTTTTTCTAAAACGTTGGTATTAAAAGGCGTGTAAAAATCAATGAATTGACGTATTGAAAGGAAACTTCACCTACATTAATATTAATAATATAACGAAAACAGAGGTTAATACTATACCCTTTCTTATAAAGCTGGTAAACTTCTTAAACAACCTGGTTCTATAAATGAATCTAAATTCATGTTTCAAATGGGTTGCACAGAAACAGTTTAATAGGATGAAAATCATGCGCCAGCAGTGCACCTATTTTCTGTAAAAAGCTCATTGAAATTCAATGAAATACCAGGAAAATAACTAAATTACCAATGTGAATGAATCCTGGTAGCATGACTGGGTGAAAATCAGAGATTCCTCCTATCTGATTAACGCGAAAGGCATTTATGGCAAATTAGCCACAATAACCACGCAATTTTTTTGCAATTCTTTTATTGAAATTCAATAAATACTACCCACCGATCTTCTAATAATCAGTATACACCTAATTCAATTTTTACATGATATTTTTTCCTTCTGTGGAAATTTATGGGAATTCCCTTTTTACAATTGAAATGTTTTAATACCTTGTGAACTTTCAATGCAATCAGACGTATGCGGTAAAGACATATTTTAGAATGCGTAACACGTGCTGCTTTAGCATTAAGAGACTACAACCATAAACTTTCAACGAAGGAGAACAATTTGGCCAGACAGTGTCAAAAGTAAAAATCCTGTGGACCAAATACAAACGATTTTCCCAATAAAATTACTTCGGCACATACAGTTGGTGGGGAGGGTTGGCATTTTATGACATTCAATTGGTGGTTGATAAGGTTCTTAGCGAAGACGACATATTCCATTTTGCCTCAGAGAATGTATACATAGAAAGCAGTGATAGTGGTGAACCTGTTAAATTTACTACAAATTTAAGTAAGGAGGACTTCAATTTGCAAATAAATTAGTTTACGATTACGTCACAAAATATCCCAATGTCGAAAGAGCTGCACAATTCCTCCGTGAGCTGAATAGCTCTATGGGTCGATACAAATAATTGCACAAAGAGGTAACAACAATTGGCCAACAACGGCTCATAACAGAGTACACAGTCAACAATGTAATTGCCGAACGAGCAACACAAAGTCAAGTTTAAAATTCATACGCATTTGAAACAGGCGAATTAGACTAACTGATGATGACAGCAATTTAATTGACGTTCCTGTATTAATAATTATCATTTAAATTTTTTATAATTTATTTTTACCTTAAACACGGAATAACCTGTGCTTTTTATTAACAACATAGCTGTTTTACATACATACATTATTGTTTTTAGTTCCCGAACTCGTCCTACACTTTATTTGCATTTCATATTTTTAAACATAGAGTGCATATCTTTTATACGCGCCGCAAATGAAATCGCCAAAGTGTTTATTAGTTTTGATGGTACTTAGTAACACCCTGATGCAGCGTTCGGACACTTATTGATATATATACCTATCCAAAAAGTAGAGGGAACGGCTTGAGCTGGATAAAAAAAAAATGGTACACGTATTCTTTGAAAAAAGTTGAGATACCCTTTTAAAATTGGCCAAGATCCGACCATTATAACGGGTAGCTCCAGTACACTTATTTATACACTAATTTATACACAAAATTACGAGCGTAACCATACTGCAGCCGTTATAATTGATATTTTTATATAAACTTTCAAAATTAAGATATGTACATGATTGAGAAAAAATCAGGGGTACCTCCAGTACACTTATAAAGTTCTAAGTGAGTCTTTATGCAGAATTTTCCACGCTTATCATTTAAATTTAACGAAATTTCATTCAATGTACATAGTTAAAGTATGAACATAAATATAATTAAATTGTGGACCAAGAATGAACTTGATTGTATGAAAATCAGGGGTACCTCCAGTACACCTATGTGGTCCTAACGGAGGCTTAAATGCTTAAAATTTTATAAAATTTCGTTTTAAACTGAACATCAATATAATGAATATGTGTACCAAAAAACGGTTTGATTGCATGCAAATTAGAAGTTCCTCGAGTACACCTGATTAGTCTCAATAGAGGCTTTTAATGGTGAATTATGCACAGTTATCATTTGAATTCTACGAAATTTCAGTATTAAGTGAAAATAAATATAATGAATGGGTGGTGTACAAAAAATGCACTTGATTGGATACAAATTGGAGGTCCCTCNCTTCAACCACACATGGGATTGATTTGATGAAAATAAGAGGCATCCCCAGTACACCAATGTGGTCCCACTAGAGGCTTCATTGCAAAATCAGGCATAGCTTGCATATGCGTTTTTCCAGTCTTAAGTGAACATATATATAATTAATGTGCGTACCATGGATTCATTGAAACAGACCTAGACCTAGACACCATTTGTAGTCCACCGAAAATTAATGCTGTTGTGATTTTTATTTAATAATCAAGCGACGTGTATTATACTGTCGGCCTAAATCGGCTGTAACCTCTTTACTTTTTTTTCTTTAATAACTATGCTTGTGTAAAAACACATAATATGTGTGATTCAATAATAATAAAAATGAAAACTTGTGGTTAAAAAATTCTATTCCTATAAAACTCACCTTTTTCTGTATACGATCAATGTCTTTTTTTTCTGGAACCAATCTACCTTGTGAAAACAGAATTAGCCATAAACGCGCATTGTTCAATGAAATTTTATTTTTTGGAAGAGAGCGGCATCACTAATACGACAAATGCGAGCTAAATTGAGGTGATCGAAAGTTGGGATTTTGAATTAAAGAAGCTTTACTAAATATAAGTAAAAAATTTACAGTCGGCTTAGTACGAAAGCTTAAAACGCGACGCTAAATAATTAAATTAGAACCAACACATCATTTTAAATTATTCAGTATTAATTAGTTAATTGTGAAGCTTTCTTTTTTAACTTCTTTTTGTGGACGTGTTGAATTTTCAAAGAAATATGTTAATTTTTTGTGCACATATTGATTATATAAATTGTCACTCAATTTCGTATATTTTAAATGACAACTCATCATAATTCTGCATTTAACTCTTTATTGGGAACACACAAGGGTGCTGGAGGTACCTTTATCTTTCAGCCAATTAAGCTCATTTTTGGTACACAAGATGATGAAATTGTTGAAATTTATCGAAAATATTTTGTTGGGACCACATAGGTGAACTGAAGGTAACTCTGATTTTTATTCAATCATATAAATTCTCTGAAGACAGTTAAATGCTTTGGCATTTACTGTATCTAATTACGATATTCTATTCAAAAATATGAATTCTTATATTAGCAGTAAACCCGTAGCTATAATTTTGAAGAAAGAGACGTGCTGGAGGTACACAAAATGTTGGGTGAATCTTAACCAAATTCAAAATTTGATCTAATATTTTTTCATAGAATACGTGTAACAAATGTAGCTATTCTATTTGATGTGCTACTTTTAAGTTTTTGTCTCTGAACTGAAGGATGCACATACACTTTTAAATCAATTCTTTTGGTGATGGTGATCATATCGGTATATTTTGATTTGTCTCCGAACAACGGTTCAGGGTGTTTTAAGCGCATGACAACGACTAATATACTCGCCACCAAACAATTTGGCAATAAAGGTGATTTATTTTGCATAAACGACATTATTGAGATTAAATAACTATTGGCCATGTGCTTAGTACGTGAGCATAATTGAACGAGGAGTAATAAGGTTTTATCCCATAGATTTGCGGTTTCAAGCTGCAGCAATCTTCTTGATTACTACTGGGTTTTACTGGGCGTATTGAATTCCGAACCAATCATATCAGCATATCATTGTGATCACCCGAGACTACTGTGAACTTGGCTTAATAGTTATATTCTGGTTTCCGGCTGATTAGTCGTATACAACTCCAAGTCTCTAATTGAGAAATTCAATAGATGTTTGCCACTTCGAACATGTTAATGCAGAAGTGCACTCGAGCGAAATTGGCAACAACATCACTTAAATTTAAAATCATAAAGTAACTCAAAAAGTCATATTAATCATATCTTACAGAACATGGTCTTTGCCACATGTGCGATTTGGTGCATGTTTGGTGCATTAAGAACTAGCGACTCCATTGGCAAAAATTACAAGTCAATGAGATCACGGAAGTCTACTAGCTGTTGGAACCGAATGATGCTTCGAAGAAGCACACAGAAAAAAAAATTAATGAAGCGGTGTCCCTCTGCTTCCAATGTATGAAGCTTTCAGCGATATAATGCAATATAAATACTCACTATCTATTAGCCACACTTTTGAATGTGTATACTAATTGCCTTAACATATTTTGCACACTGCTGATATAAAACAACAAAAATATGTGAATATCTAGCAGTACATTTTCATCGAGAAATTAAATGAAGCATGCTGCCAAAAAGAAAGAGATTAAGTAATTATTAATTTGGTTTTCTTATAAATTTTATATACGAACTGAATAGAAATTAAGTTGCTCCAGCATTGCTGTGCAATAATTATTTTAACTGAAAGAATAAGCTCTCAAAATATACACGCTGCCAAGTGTTCAACGCTCTCGATTGACGCTTAGATTTTTGAAAATGTGTAGCAGCTATTAGAGCGTTTTCCAAACCACAAATGAAAATATACAATAAAAATACATTTTTTGTTGTAGTGTTCTTTTTAAAATTAAGTTTGGTAAATGCTTCTATTTCTGTTTGATTGCTGTGCGTCGTTTTTGTAGTGGCGACTTGGGCGTTATATTGTAGAAAACATTCGCTGTAAGTAGTCACTTTAAATTGGCAAGAACATTTGAAAATATACACGTGTTTGTGAGCGTACTGACATTAGCGCTAAAATGGCAATTCAATTGGAAAAGGGTTGCTGTAATATGTCATTGAGAAAATCTTGCATTATAATTGCAACGTACTTTCTTGTCTGTGTCTTTTTAACGGTTCTCTTAGATTTAAGTGGTAAGTGCAAATGTGCTGCAACGCATACTAAATTTAGTGCCCATGCGCAGTAAATAAACTGGCAGACATTCCTCAATAAAATCTTGGTGACATCATTTTTTGCTTGTATACATTTGTACAACAGCTCATGTGGGACCAATACTCGCACTCGCATTCACTGCAATTGCCAATGCATCGTTGCTCGTTGGTGCACTACGAGTAAGTGGAAGTTACCACAAAAGTGAATTTCATTTGTAGTTTGTTACAAAATTAATTGTATTATAGGAACATAGAGTACTTGTGTTGGTATGGCTTGTCATAGAGATTCTTTATTTCATCCACTGGCCAGT
>JXPQ01015216.1:40146-52294 GCA_001014675.1 Ephydra gracilis
AAAAAAAAAAATAAAAATAAGAATAAATAAGCATATTAAATAAGAATTATGAAAACAGTGATTGATGGGTATTATGTAGTTTGTTGTGACCGACTATAAATTATTTTGGTTTTTTTTTTTATTTTTTTGAAATATTTAACGTCACTTTTTTATTTTATAATTGCTTTTATATAATTTTTTTCGTGTGATACTATCTCCACCTTCTAAGAAAGTATGCAGTTAGATTTAAATTTTTTTTTTTCATAATTTTTTTTTGCCAAGTATAACTTTTATTGCAGCGTAAATTGTAATTATTTCGCAAGAGCAACGTTTGATTATATTCGTTGCAGAACATTGACAGAAACGAATAGGGTGGTCACAACCGACTGCATAATACCTATTGGTCATTTAGCGTTAAATTATAGAATGTATTATAATTCCTAGTACCTTAAGTTATGTTCTTCTTCACATTCAATCACTTTGCCCATTTACATCTTTGACGTAAAATATAAAATAAGTGTGTCTGATATAGCAAAATTAAAAAATAGAATTCAAACAAAATCGATGTTAAAATTCCACTACAAGATAAGACTTACTCAAAATTTTGAAAGTTTTTCAAAATTTCAATTGTGAATTCAATTGAATACGCCAAAAATTTTAAAGATTTCGATATAATACGTTCTCGGGGACCCTTTTCTTGAATCCCAATTCGTGAACGTCACATGCTTTTAAAACTCTCTCTAACCATATTTCAATTAAAATTTGAAATAAACAGAAAAACTTGTTTTCTGGATCATGCAAAAAATTACAAATTTGAATAATAACAAGCAATTGTATTAACCCAAATTTTATGAGTTCTCCATATTTACGGATCTCACTTTATACTGGAGGTACTGGAAACACTGAACCGATTGCGCTATTAACGATAGGTATCTTAAGTAATTTAAAAAACTACAAAACCATGGATTGAGATAAAGATTTTGTAAATTTCGAACAAGAAAAAATAGTGCTTTTATTGAATTTTTATTTTTAGTGGTTTTAAAAGCAAAATAAATTTATGAACGATTATGGAAGGAATATTAGGATTCTTCACCTTCAATTATTAATGTGGAAGGAACGTTTGCTGAATTTTGAACTGGTTATATAAACAATGACGACAATTCCGTCAAGAGCATCCCAGAACAACAACATGCCGATTTGGAAAATTCTCAAGTGACTTGATCAGTTTAACTAGTACAGTGGAAGGACTTAGAAACTATATGCGTTATTAATAATACAAAAACAAATTTGAATGCGTCTCTCTCCTCATAACTTAAAGCGAAAGAACAAATTGAGTTTTGAAAATGGATTCATCACTATGGATGAGACTTGGGATCATCACTATGATTCTCAATGAAAAAAGAGGCTTAAGAGTGGTGTGAACCTGGTTCTTTAGCTCCGACATCATTTCGTGCCCAAACATCTGCCCGTTAGCATCGGATTTTTTGGGATAAAAAATTAATGTTGTTCGTAAACAACAACAGACTGATAAAAAGAGTCGTGAAAAAATGTCGAGTTTGAAGAAGAAAATTTTTTATCATGAATTCACAAGAATGTTTTGGCAATTCTAACCGTGGTTTACTTGTAAACAGGTAAATTAAGAAATTGTGAATATTACTCCAACATCTTCTACACGGTTATGGAAAAATTCATTAAAAAATTACAACCTCACATAACGTGAAATCCTTTGTCATCGGGGCAACGCATGATGTCACAAGCGTATTGAAAATGGATAAAATCCATGACTTTGAATTTGACTTCTTAAAGCAGCCTGATTCGCCTGATCTGGCACTTATCGGCGTTGATCTGTATCCGAACCTTAAAAAATGCATGCATGTAAAGCGTTTTGCAACAAATTAGACTATGATAACTGTGAAAGTTTATTTTGCAGCTGTTCCAGAATATCAAGTTATCATTTTCATAGGCAGACAGACAAACAGATGGTCACTGCGCAACAGATTTTTTTTATCTCTCGCACAGCATGGTCTCTAGGAATTAACTTTTCAAGCGCTGAAATAGCTAAGCTTTTACTTGTTTTGGAGCATTGGATTGTACTGTGTGCAACCGAAATATTGGGCAGCCCGGGTTCAAATATTGAAAGATACTGGAAAAAAAACCAAAAATAATCTTAAAAACGATCGAACTACCTGAGATGTACCAAAAATTAATAATTTATCAGATTTGTGAAAATTATTCTATGGATGACATCTAAAAGGATTCTAAAAATTTAAGAGGCTTCCTAAAAAAGTAAATACAAATCATTTGAATAAAATTGGAACTCGACATAAGCAACTTTGCTGTAATAACGACATTTTCAGTAATTAATTCCAAGGAGATTTGCACGAGCGGTAGTAACCGAAGCTGTGCACCATACGAATGTAGGAGGTTGCCGTCACATTTTTCGAAATAAAGTAAATTTACTGTAGCATAATCAAATATCACACGAGTTATCGTGATCACAGACCGGCATCCTTCAATTACATTTTTTTCGCTTCATTGTCAATTAATACTGATACCATCATTTTTTCATTGATTAAAAAGGGTATTTTGATGATGATTAGCCGAATGATCACCAAGATCATCAAGAAGTAATGAACCTTTGAATTACCTATAAAGTTTTGTGGAAAAGACATGGTGGAACAACTTACGTTATCTTCTTTCGAGTTTATTCATCAAAATAATGGCTTTGACCAGCATATCAGCAATTCCAGCATTTCTCGAACAACTCGATTAATATCTTCGAATTTATAATTGGCATATTGAATCATTTTCGACGATGCTTGTAGCTTTACATAAAATTCTATTTAAAATTCTTTTTAGGTAAAGCTTTTCTTTGGCACTCCCTAATCGCTGAAGAAAATATATGCCGATCTGAAAGGATATGTTAATTGTAGAAGTTTTTAATTGTTAGATTGTTGTTTGTGACAAGGCGCATTAATATCATTACAGACACGTTCCTTCCTTGCGTATCTTGCATTGTTCTTGCATCAGCCCTTTTGGTGATTATATTCTCGTAAAATATCCAATTGGTTCTGATCGTTTGAGCGCAAGCTGCCACTTGAAGCGTTTGGACTCAATTTTTGGGTTACTAATAATCGAAGAATTCAAATCAATTCAATTCAAATCACACTCTCAAGCCATACATACCATAAGAAATGTTTGGTAAGAAATTGTTCTAAGGAATTTAAAACTAAAACAGTCTTAAATTACTATTGTAAGTAATAGGAACGTGTGTTGTATCCATTAGATAAGCAGTTTAACGAGAATGAAAATTAATTTGGTTTGGTTTTTTCACTTAACCGATCTTGCCATTGTAGAGTGGTTATATTTTGCCAGCTATTGATAAGCTGCGCAATTGCACTGTGGCGCATTCGGCGTCGCTTGATTTTTCGCTTATTATCCTTTTTATTTTCAACTTACTCAATGTGCATCGCAAATATTACTGATTTACAACTTGATGCTTTTATTTAAGTACTTTTTCAATTTTACTATTTATATTTTTTATATTTGCGCTACAGTTTCCATTTTGCATTTTACAACTTATTTGTTGGCAACGCAAAAATGCTCTGAAGTATCTTTTAATTAGCGTTACGCTCGTTATACTTGCAAGAATTCTATTCATTGGCTTGGTATTTTTCGTTTAAAAAGTATACATTACAAAATGAAAAATGTATACATTTTTTTTTATATACATGCCAACAAGCAGGACTATCTATATACAGTAGGTAATATTTAAAAGCGCTTGGGTTTGCCGGAAAAAAAGCGAATTACAGTTGCCTATTCAGTGCCTTGTGTATTTGTGTTGTTGCTGTTGTTGTCAGGCATTGCGATCTAAATATGCATGAAAATGTACATTTTACCCAACCCATGGCATGCCAGTGCGGTGCATTGGGTTGCATTTAGTCGCTCGCTTGTCGGCGTATAATTGCTTAAGAGAGTCAGAGTTACATTTTTTCCAGCTCGCCGATGACAGCATCCTTTTCTTTATTACTCATACTTTTTTCTATTTTTAATTGCTATATTTTTCCAATAGTTTTCTATGTACTCTTCTTTTAATTTTTTGTTTTGTTTGTAATTCATTTATTTAATATGGCATTGCTGTTGCTGGTTTTACTGCCTATTGGCGCAGTG
Source organism: Ephydra gracilis (assembly GCA_001014675.1). NCBI lineage: Eukaryota > Metazoa > Arthropoda > Insecta > Diptera > Ephydridae > Ephydra > Ephydra gracilis. The sequence continues at coordinate 44,296 of JXPQ01015216.1, forward strand.
TCGATGCTCGAAAGTATCCTGCCTAGTGCACGTTGTGTATAACAAAATTTTCACTCAGGCAAATATCAGGTAGATTGTTTTTTATTCATGTTTTTCCAGCAAATATTGTGGTGCTAATTGTTATATTTTGTAAATAATTTTTTTTTTTTTTTTGTGTTTACACTCGCTTAGGTTACGGCAACAATAAACTTGTCGGTCATAAAGACAAGGCTACTAACCGGCTTCAGCATTATTTTAATATAGGTATTGCTCAGTTTTATGAATATTAAAGTTATAAATATATTTTCAGTCTTGATGTTAAACTGCCACTCATGAACTAAATGGCGCACCCCGGTTTTATGTTGTCAATATACGACGATTATTTGCATGCAAATGTTGAGAACATCGAGCATGCTTTGACTAAAAGTTGTGCAAATAGAAATTCACAAATAAATTTAAGGTAGTTCTTAATTCGAAAACAAGACAAATCGTTGATTTCTTCTTTTTTAATTTTCTAAAAATTTTAACTGCCGAAACTTGAGCACACGTATTACGAAACATTTTAATGTCTTAATTTTCCATGTCCAATGAACTTTGATCCAGCCTAGTATTTAAATTCATACTCATTGGAATGAGATAGACTATTAAAATTTGTCTAAATATTTAAGCGAAAATCCCACTCGATACTGCTTCAAATTAAAGTTCAAAAGTTTTAAGGCCGGTCTGTTTTTTGTATTGAAAACAAAAATGAATAACGATTCGTTTTAAAAGATTAACCTGCTAAATTGTGAAAATGTTCGGGGAATATGCATCTGCATATCACTGTACACACATTAATATTTATAATATTGAGCTTTGATAATCCACCCGAAAACACGTAACAAAAATAGCAAGTATTAAACATGCCACTAGATAATATTGCGAATTGATTATTTAAAAAAGTCCGGATTAAAAAAAGTTTTTGTAGCAGCAGCAGTATCCTCATAAACAGAAAAAACTAATTTCTTAATATTTTAAGCTTGAAAATGCCAAATAAAATAATTTTTCTTAATATTTATAGCCACCAGCCAAAGACAGGGTGTTTTATGGGCTTGTGCAAATAATGTTTCGAACTATATGTTTGTTGTTATGTTGCTATATATAAATTGAAAGATGAGAAAGCTGGTCGCAACCGTCGTCAGAATATCCATCAGTCCCACAGAATTTCATTATCAAATGTCTTATAGTTAATTATATAATTTATTTATGCTTCAACAATGCGTGATTGAAAATTTGAAAACTGAATTAAAAAAGAAAGATTTTCATAGACCCCGGATCAAAACTTTCTGGAAATTATGAACCCAATTTCATAGCATCTTTTAATTGCAATTTGAAGCTGTTTTCAAACGGAGATTAAAAAAAAATATGTTTTCCAAATTTCGGGGCCTAGGATGTTGCTGGACACATACGAGATACTGGATATATTGGGTCCTTTTATGGAAATGTTATTAGAAACCCCTGTAACTTTCAAAAACAAAAATTGCAATATTGCTGTTAAGGACACAGCAAAAATCCATGATTTCTTAAATTCTGGAAAAACATATTCATAGGGGTTAACGGTAATCGCCCACAATTCACCCGTATTTGGAGAATTGATAGAAAACTTACATTGTATTTTATAAACATAATTAAAAGTTTTAATATTTCTTTCAAAATTTTAATAAAAACAAACGTTGAAATGGAACCATTATTAAACAGTTCACCGATTTACTATTACAAAATTACGGCGCTCTCAATCAATTGATTTGAGTTATCTTCTTTTTTTGGTTCCCACATTCGTCATTGACATTCTATAAAATTTTCAGCTTGACTTTTGCAAAAGCGACTAGCTATTGAGTTCATCTGCGATTGTGCTTGTTTTCGATTCATTTTTAAAATGCAATTGAATTTGCAACAACAAAATTGTATTAACTTTTCTTTTAAAACGGTTTTAATGATGCGACGACATTGCAAATGTTAGAAAAGTGTTTCGGCAATGATACTATGTGGGAAACAGTCGTTTATCAGTGTCACGGCCCTTGTCCGTGAACGACGATGAACGCAGTAGCAACCCATCGGCATCGATAAACGACGAAAACATGAACAAAATCCAAGAATGGATGACCTTTGACCGCATCTTTACCATGGGGAAACCGCAGGGCAGTCGGATATTGCTTTTGCATATGTTCAAGAGTTTTGGTTAAAAATTCAGACCTCAGACGGTTTTCTGCCAAGCTAGTGCCGAAAACCTAAATTTCATGCACAAAATGGACCGCGTTGACGTTGTAAAAATCTTAATTATCATGGGCGAATTCCACCTAAAATTTAGGCATTTATCAAACGGCTTATGAGTGGAGGTGTCACGCAATCTAGGTATCAAACGAGTGAATGGTGNAGCGAATTCCACCTGAAATTTAGGCATGTATCAAACGGCTTATGAATGGAGGTGTCACGCAATCTAGGTATCAAACNGGCGAATTCCACCTAAAATTTAGGCATTTATCAAACGGCTTATGAGTGGAGGTGTCACGCAATCTAGGTATCAAACGAGTGAATGGTGTGGACTGCATGTGTCGTGATCAAAATAACCGCAACTTTTTCAGACGGTAAAGAACACGATACTCACTGTTTTCGGAGATTACAGTGCTATTGTATAGCATGATCGCGTCTACACACTCCAACCATCAACAATGAGTACAACAATAATATTATGATTATTATTTGCTGAAAGCAATACGCCCAAAAAAAAAAGTGTTCGTGGTCAAATGGCACATGGATATCCAACCAATAGAACGCACCATCGTGAGACTTTTGGCTAGTCGGCGAACTCAAGCAACTGCTCCGCGGAACACGTTTCGACACGCTGATTAAGGTCATGGAAATATCAAAAAGGCTCTGTTAGCCATGGTCGAGTACTGGGTCAAGCATACGCATAAGTGTATTGCAATCGAAGCGAAGTACTCCGAAGTGCATAATAGCGATTGGTGGTTTTTAATTTCCTGATGAATTTCAGGGAGATTTTTTATAGATTAAAAAACAGTTTTTTTTTATAAATTCCGGGGACTTAGTCGATGCATTGCATTAAAAATTTTGGACAGATTTCGCAATGGGCATGTTAAAATAAATGAAATTGGCGATAAAAACTATTTAGAAGGTACTCCAAGTTATATGCCGATTTTACTCATTGTGGGAAATACTCCATTAATCCTCTATATGGACTTTATAGGTGAACTGGGTGCATCTATAAATTTTATGCAATCATGTGCATTTTCAGGACGCGGTTAGACACCTTTATTATCGCTTTACTTCGAGAATTTATAAAAAAAAAAATCAATTCTGATGGCTACATTATATTGGCTACCCGAAATATTTCCGGGATCTCCACCTTACGTAAACTTCGATCTAACTTTTTTCCCTAAAATGTGTGTACCATATTTCCTTGTTCTAGCACAAGTCCTTTTATCTAGTTTTTGTGTACCATCGGACGAATAAAAATGGCTAAATCAATCCCTGTGGTGATGCTGATCATATCGGTATACATTTTGCTAGGTCTCGGAACACTAATTCTGGGGGTTGGAAACGTATGACCAAAGGAATTATAAACTTTGCCAATTTCGTTGTCGACGTGTATCAACAGCCCAAACATTATGTGACTTAGAAAAACATAACCGGAAATTATAATTTCTATGACTTTTAGCTTTAATCATTTTCACTTTATCAGACTTTTAGGGGATAGTACATACATTGTTTCTGTTCTTTTAGCTGGTATATTTTGAAAACAAGCTATAATAGCCACTGCTTCCGTATCTTACAAATCTCAACAAATTCTGCGCCATAAAAAGACACAACAATAATTTATGTAAAGATAATATGATTTTTTATTCTTTATGACATGCCAAAATTTTTTTTAACTAATAACAAATATTGCGAACTATGACGTCATCCATTAAAAGAATTTAATATGAGTGAACTTGTAAAGAAATTCTTTTGTATACAAATTGAGAGAGAACTTAAACAAAACCAATAGCAAACAATTTTTTACCAGAACGTTTCCCAAAAACTGTGCGACGTCATCAATGTGGCAAAAGAACGCGCCTTGATTATGCTGTTTTATATGCAGCGACCGCTCATATTTGTGCTCATTAGTTGTTTGTGCGTGGACAAGCGCTACACGTAGCTGACGCTGTGCCGGTATTTACCAAATTTTAAAAGAAAGCAGGTACAGAAAATACTAGTGAAAATGGAAATGCAATTGAATAAGGGCTGCTGCAATATGCCATTAAAAAATTCTTGCATTATAGTCGCGGCATATTTTCTCATCTCCCTAGGATTTACGTTGGCATTCGACTTGAACAGTAAGTTCCTCTACAAGTAACCGTGTGTATGTATACAAATGTAGGCACTTTGCTCAGCGCATGTGCTGCATAATGTAAACAAATGTTCTTGTTATCAATGATGTAAGCAATTCCCTTTTAAAATGCAGCAAATGTTGTGCCGCTTGTGTTATTAGCCTTGATCGCAATAGCAAACATCTCACTGCTCATCGGCGCGTTACGTGTGAGTATTAAAGTTTCAAAGTATTCCAATTAATTTAATTATTTTTCAATATCATCATACACTTGCAGCGCAACAAGCAATTTGTCTTTGTGTGGTTGGTGGTTGCAGTCATTTATTTCATTCATTGGCCAGTGGAATTGTTGGGATGCATATTCGAATTTGGAGGCTATCGCACAGACGCTTACAAGGATAGCTTATTTGTTTTCGTGTTTGTGCATGTAATAGATCTGAGTAAGTGCCTTTGCTGTCACTATTAAGTGCAATAATTACTTATTTTACTTTTTGCATTTGTGTAGTCATTAGCCTCTACTGCGCAGTTATCGTCTATTCTTTTCACAAGGAACTGAAAAATGCAGAGCCAGAGATGTCCAGCGTGCCCACAGCTTAAAAAACTGAAGTTGGATTCGGTTTTAAGTACAGCAGCATGCTTACATCGATGCACAAATCAACAAGTACGAGTGTCTGAATCAAACATCCCGCTAATGTTCAGAAATTCTTTTTAATTACGTGGAATTTTAACGCCATACTGAAATCAAATCTCTTTTACTATATTGTAATTTTTAAATTATGCTTATTGGTTTTAGTGTTTAAAATAAAATTAGAACTTAATTAAAATAATTTGTTTATACCCCTCAGATATAAACCAAACCCCACTTTCTTAATTTGAATATGAGGGTAATGCAATTTGGTTTATGAAAACACACATAAAAAAACTGCGACCTTAAAGCGTATGGACGGTATCGTTGCATAATTTTGTATAACCGCCATAAAATTTAACCCGGGGCCTGCTGAAATTAGATTTAAATCCTTGTGAATCTTCGCAGTCTACTGAATTTTGTTTTTACAGCATTCCTTAAAAATTTTCGTGTTGCGCTCATAGACCATACTTAATTGACCATTAGCTCTTCTTCACCTCAGTAACCTTCTGTGCGAGTCTTTGCGATGCATTGCACTTTCATACCCGTTTATTATACCTAGCGTTGTAGAGTCATGTCCGCAGTCTTCCCCCTCTACGAGTACGAGTACGACTTTGAATGGACGAATACGACTTGGAATGGACGAAACATATTTCGTGGTGGTTCTGACTCGGCCATACAAGCAATATGCCGCTAGCAAACGTAACTGCTTGTTTTAATTTTTTCGACAATGTCCACATTTTCATAGATTTCTTACAGCTCGCGATTCCACAGGGTCCGCCATTTGTTTGACGTAGGATTTTTCTCTCGGAAGCAGTATGTGCGACTTACATATGCTAATTTTTGTTTACAATGAGAGTGCTTGTTATTCAATTGCTTATTGAGACCCTCCTAGGACCTCATTTCAAGACTTATCCTAGGTTTTATTACGTTTTTTTATACACGTCTCCAATACTTAGGCAATTGTATATTGTATCCAGTCGTTTGAAATACCCTGATTGAGGATTCACAGTTCTATGGTGTATGTAGGTGTATGTAGAGATGATCAGCATCACAACCGAATTTCATATACCCATTTACACCTGCCTGTCTGTCCGTCATCAAAATTAAAAGAGAACCCACATTTAGTGGCCAAATTTATTGAAAAAATCGTATGCTTAAGTTCGAACTACGTTCTGATCCGACCCGTATTTCAGAGTACATATGTGGTCGGTTTTTAAAGGTTTCATGTCGAATTAGCCATAGAAAGAGAAAATAATTAAGAAAAAATTGGTACTCCCATTTACAGGGTGAGATCGAAATAAATTAAGAACTGCCTTCGATACATTTATGTGTCGAAAATAGCTGGCTGTATTCGAAATAAGGCACAGGTTGTGAACATATCTCTATAAAATTTTAAATATAACTAATTGCTCAAAATGACTGGAGTCCTGTAAAATTCGGAGGCATCCATTATATGGCTTTACAAACGAAAAGAGGAAATATCAGAAACATATGAAATTTCGTAATTGCTTTGACGGTGATATGACTGTTATGTTGTTTCGAAATTGCTATAAAAGAGAAGTCAGAAAATGTAATAAATTAAAAAAAAATTTTTTTTTCTAATTAACAAAAAGCAATAAATTATTACAGATTATATGTGTACTGCAAAAAATAATATTTTCATAAATTTAATTAATTAATGCATTTAAAAAAGAAGAAAAATAAAACTCAAGGATTAAATTAATAATAAAAAGTGTGATGAAATAAATCGAAGATTAAATGTTTGACTAAGGAACAAAAAAGGACAAATTTTTGTAAATCAATGGTGTTCTACGAGAGAACAAGGAATTTTCATTGCATCAAACGTTTTTTTAAGTGAAATTTAATTGAAGATTTCGGCTTATTGTGATTAAAACCCACAGTTGCACTGGTGGTACCGCTGCTTTAAGTCAAATGATGTCCACTTTGAGTAGACTTATGCATTATATTAATTTTTAGGCAACAATGAAATTACCTTAAATTTATTAATGTTAGTTCCACCAAAATCACTGTAATTAACGCATTTAGGTGTACTGGAAGCACCTCTGATTTTCATCCAACTAAGCCTATTTGTATTATATGCATTCATTCAATGCATTACATTTCAGAAATCAAATTGCGCTGAATATAACTAATGAGTGTGGATTTTTTTTACTGAAAACTTTGTTTTCGGACAAAATAGGCAAACTTACTAATTTTGCGTAACACCCTATTTTTGGATGGCATAGCTGTAATGGTCTATTTCTGAATTTCTACCAATAATCCACATTTTTTATTTCTTTTTCAAATGGTTTATAAAAATTCGCTGAATTTAGCAAAATTCGCTAAAAATCGTCTTTTTGGACCACATAGGTGTATCGAAGTTACCACTTATGTTCATGCAATCATACCAATTTTTAAAAGAGGCATTCATTTATTTTATTCAACTCGATAATGTAACCTTTTTTGCTTAAAACCTTTGTTTCGGACTTCATAGGAGTACTGGAGGCACATCTACTTTTCATTTAATCATGCCCATTTTTAGTAGACGCATTCATTATATTTTTTCAGTTGCATAAGGAAATTTCTTGAAATGGAATTGAAGAGTCCAGCTTATTTAGCTTAAAATCAACTTTTCGGACCGCACGGTACCGGTACCTCTTATATTATTGCAATCAATCCCGTTTTCGCAAAAAGTTTGCATAGTATCACATCCAACTGAGAAGTAAAATTGATTGAAATATATTAACTTCAAAGGCTGCAATAACTGTAAGGCTCCAAATTTAAGTAAGGAGATGTGCTGAAAATATCCGAAAAGCAAATGTGATCTTGACCTTCGATCTTAAATGTTTGCTAAAAATATTCGTGTTAAATTTGCGAATGGCTGAACATTCCTATGGAGAAGCTGATTATATCAGTATGGATTTTAGATTTTCCAGTCTCCGATTATTCATTTTGGGTGTAACAACGTTTGATCAAAGTAATAATAAAATAAGAAAATAAAAAACCATTACGAATGAAAAAAAAAA
>JXPQ01015222.1:12556-28565 GCA_001014675.1 Ephydra gracilis
CGTTGTATTTTAATATGGGTGCTATAAATATTACTGTTCAATGTGCTAAAATTCTTACTAAATCAACGACTTCAACACGTAAATAATTCAAATTTAATGTAATTTTCTGAAATAGTCCTTAAACGCTAGCCAATAATGTTGCTATTAATTTACAAGTATCTGAGTAACCAATCACCACAAATACACACAAAGTAAGACATATGTCGCTAATAAACATAGGTGCTGTGCATTCAGACCTATTCAAGCATGGGATATAGTTGTGGCAATGAGAATCATTACTTTCATTTTATTATTTCCATAAGTTAGCAATGCCAATTATGAAGCCTACAAATGAGCAAATTGCATGTTAACTTCGACCCTTACAAAAATGTATTATTAGACAATAATTTCAAAAAAGAAAACTTTCTTGTGCAACCTTTAAGCGCAAATTTACGAATAATTTAAGGGTGTTCATGCACGAACAACGAGCACCAATTCACACAAATGGAAAACGCGTAAGAAGATAGCAGTCGGCTTAGGCAGACATTGTGATACATATCAATACGGAATAATGAAGAACAAAGTAGTCAGAAAGAAAATTTGTGAATCTTAANCAATGTGCCAGTTCGAGGGTTAAAATTATAAAATAAAATTCAAAATTAGGAAAAAAAAAATATTCTTCACCCTCAGAAATTAAAAAAAATGTTCAAACAATCATGTCTATTTCTTGTACAGACACATATTTACTTGAACTCAACAATGAAATGTTCTTTTTGAAAAATACGGGTATACTCGCGATACCTTTGATTTTCAGGCAGTCATGCCCAATTTCGAATAATGCAATGAAACTATCATAGTCAACCTATTTACGATACTTTCCACGAACTTCACAAGCTCTGAGCCTCCAATTTTGTCAAGTTAGTCAAGATCCCATTAACTATATACAAACTTTGATCTAACAGCTTTCATACAATATACATCCCGAATATTGAAATTAGCTCGAGCCCTTCTTTGAAGCTATATGTCGCTTCATCGATTTTGCTTCTAATACTGATAATTTCGGTATATTTGTGATAGACCTCCAATCATTAATTCAGTGTGTTACAAACGTTTGACTACAACTCATATACACTTTGCAAATTTTACAAGCGAAATTCATAAAAATTTGTATTATATAGTACCTTGTATTTTGTGCAAGCGTAATTGTTGTTTAGTTTTTGACACTCATATTTGTGTTAATATTTTTGTAATTCGAAAAAATAATGATTTTTGCAGTTATTTCACGCCCAAATAATTGTATTCACATTTATCATTAATAGTCAAGTGAACTGAAATAAAAAGCAAACAGTTTTGATTGGCATAAATCAACAATAAATGACTGCAACTTATTAGCAGTAATACATAAATGACTGCGAATGAATTATTAATGCCAAGGTAACTTGAAATTGAAATTTTACAGGCATTACTCTTTTTATTATGTGCATACAATTATTATGCTAGTTAGCAGACTTTGCAATTCAATTATAAATTGCAAGCTGCAAATTCGAATAGGGTTTTAATGAGTTAAACTTTGACTATACGTATATATTATTTTAATTTAAAATGTTTCATGTCAAATCCAACAGTTTTTTTGTGTTTTTCGTCTTTTAACACTTTGAAGAATTATGGAAATAAAAAGCAGTATCTGCACTTGCAAGTAGTTGGGTGGGAAGGATTTAACGGTACAAACAGCAAAGAAAATTCAAAAACTTTCTTCATCTGTATGACACATTTGCTAAGTGACAAGACACCTAGATAATTTTGAAAACATTATAATAAAAACTGTTTGAAACGTTGACGCAGAACTGATAGCTGGCAGGTTTGACTTTTTCATACATTTATAAAATAATTTGAGTCGTTGTACAAGAAATGAAGCGTGCCCTTCAGGGTTTCTTTTGCTATTAAAACTAAATTTGTTGTTTTCGACTTGAGAAAACTTTAAAAATATTATTTCAACTAGCCCCACTCAGCTATTTTGCCACCTTTCGTATTTTGTCGAAAAAATTCAATATAACTTTTTCTGAAATATTAATTAATTAATCAAAGGGCCTTTCCTCAAAAAAGAAAAATATTTTTGTGTTCAGAATGTGTATAATTGTGCCAACGTCCAAAAATTGACGAAATTGAATGGAGAGCATTTAAAAAAATATTTTTGTATTTGCATATGTGAATATAAGTTTTGGTCGTAGGCTTTCACACCCAGAACGAATGATTAACACAGCATTGCTCTAGACATTTACATCCGCCTATCTTAAGTTAGAACTCGAATGAAAGGCTTAAGCTAGATTAACCAAATTTGGTGGGCGTATTGTATGGAGCAAAAGTAGGTGAAAATCTGAATGTAGTACACGTTTGAGCAATACATATCTTAAATCACTATTGGGGTCGCAGATGTATTCCAGCATTAAAAGGCATTATATTTAAAAAAATAAAAAAAAAAATAATGACTGGCTGACTATGAAACCATTTGAACAATCGCCGAAAATTGCTTTAATGGACTGCAGTACAAATTTGTTGTCCGAAAATATGTGTTTTACGCTACGCTATTCGCTACAGTCACCAATTAAAGTCACGAAATTCCTTGAGAAAATATCAATCCGTCAACTAAAGAACGGTTACGATGATATAGTATTCGCCTGCACTTACAATACACCTATCAAGCCGAAGTTTATTGTTTTTCATTTATTAGAAAAAAATATATATGTACAAGCTGAAACAATTTTTTATTTTTTGTTTATTTTTAAGCTGAACTATTTGATATCGTGACTTCTTTTCTCTTAATAATTTTGTACCCAAATCCGACTGTCATATTTTTATTTAATTTTTATGTGGTCAAACTAAGTAATTACTATAAAAGTATAGAAAAAATAAAGACAATGAAAGCGATGGAGACTGGCGCAAAATTAATGATTCACATTTTTCAGTGTTCGCAATCTCAATTATTTTCTTATTAACTTTTACACTGTTGAAGGCTGTGTGTAAAGCAACACTAAAATTAAAGTAAATGAATAACGACTACATGCCTTATCATCAGTAAGTAAAATTTCTCATTATGTTGTTAGTAGTTGACATATCAAATAGACGCCCAACATGCAGAGGATTCCAATAGCGATGAATAATCAAAAAAATGTCGAAATTTACGTTTCTTAGTNATAGTTGACATATCAAATAGACGCCCAACGTGCAGAGGATTCCAATAGCGATGAATACTCAAAAAAATGTCGAAATTTACGTTTCTTAGTTTGAAGACTATGTAAGACTAGCACTAAAGAATTCATAAGAAAATTTTAGAGAACAATGCTTCGAACAGAATACCGCATTTATTCAAATTTTATGAACAGTTTTTAGATGGAGCATCAATGAAGATTCTTTTAATTTTTTTAACAATACCAGCAATATGCTATGAACATATATAATTTATATCCTGACACAAAATTTTAAGCACTTACTTCAAATTTTTCATTTCAATAGCATTTTTATTTTTTTTATTCAGAATTGAAAGAAGGTATTCAAAAAAATTTATGATATAATATATTTGTTATGCCTCTACAAAATTCAGTAATTTCTGATTTAATTCATGACAATAGCCTTATTTCAATGTTTATCAAGATACAAATCCTTGAAAGGTCCCTAAAAAATTAAATAATTTTTTTTTACATTTCTGGTTAAAACGACAATGGTTCAATTAGAACTTAAAACTCAAATTTCAGTAGTTGTTGCTTGTTAAGATATGAAGTTGATTTGAATTTTCGTTAATTATTAACTTCTCAGAGAAACCCATAGTGATGGCAACCTAGTATTTTATCAATAACACAGTAACGCCACAATATCAACTGCCAAATGCTTTCGTAGTAAGTTAAAGACGAAATTCTCGCCAATTAACATTATATCAAGCAGAGAGGGTATAGAAGTTCTACAGGAGCTACCTGAGGTGAAGAACAGGAAATTATAATTGTATGTGCTAAAATATAATTATATAATTATAAGTGCTAAAATGCGAAATTTGTGTCATTTTATAATAAAGCAGTGAACACTATTTTTAAATCGCATTTCAATAAAAACAAGCATGCAAATTCAATGTCTGTTACCGAAAGTTATATAGCGATTGGGCTCAGCCACTCATTTGAAAAAATATTCCAAATTGCAAAGTTATCGTTATTAAAACAAATGCACATTCGAATTTTCTCGCTCTCAAATCTAGAATGGGGCACAATTTTTCTGCTTTACATGTTTCATGCAAATCCAAAAAAATCCCAGGTTATTTGTATAAATACTCGTATTTCCTAAATCACTTTGCGGTCTTCGTTCAGATAGTTTATTCAGATAATCAAAAATCACTGCTACATTAGAATTTTCTATAAAGAGAATTAACTTTTAATATAAGTAATACTGGCAAAGTCATAGTGATTGAAATATCTATCATATGAAATTTTCTCCAATTCATGTGTGAACAACTTTCTTAGTCTTTCAAGGAAAGCTCTACAAGGGCTGTGATCAATTATCAACAAATACCACCGCGTTTCCTAAAAACCTAAGTTTTACGCTTCAATTAAATCTTTGTCATTGTTATCAATATNNNNATCTTTGTCATTGTTATCAATATCACTTGTAGTAAAATCGCTCATTAGCTTTGTGAAACATATTTTATCATTTCCGGCCTTGGTTTAAAATCACGCAACGGTATACCCTAATGCTAATGTGTTTCTATATAAAACGACATTCTCCAATTCAGTGGTGAGTTGTCATTATCAACAATCCTATAGCAAAGTATTGCATAGGTACTGCGCTGTTGTAGTGTCTTCCTTTTAAACTTTAATTCGTCTGGCAACTAAACCAATTTCAGCACATACTTTTATAACTTTTTCTTATATAACTCTAGCACTGAATTTGTATGCGACTTCCATGCTTAGATTAAAAGTAAATTAAAAGCAAAAATTTAAATGAAATAAAAAAATTATGAATAAAAAATTCAGCTTATAATACATATGAACTCTGAATGCTGCGGAAGTACAGTGGAAGTCGCAAAGCTCTCCAAACGGTGACATGCATGCACAGCACGCTGTAACGCTTGACTATACATTGTAACCACATAAAAAGATTACAAAAACAATCCGGTGTAAAACGACTAACCGTTGTGTTATTTGCGTGATATAAACCCACGTTTTATTCTACTTGTATTTGTTCTGTAGGTTTTTTATTTGTGCATTGGGTGCACTGTAGTTACATGTACCTATCTAATAAAATAAGTATTTTAAAACATACGTTTGCTTATCGATACAAGAAATTAAGTATATAATAAACACGGGAACATATGCATTAACGACTAGTAGTGCATACAAAATTAAGTATGAGGAGTGAGATGGTAACAGTCGGCTAAGGCCGACATTATAATACACGTCGCTTGATAATTAAGAAAAAATCGGAATAGCACCGTACTTTAAGTTACTCTGGATTAATTTCGTTAATTATAACTGATTTTTTTACTCCCTTTTTATGGACTGATTTCAATTAATCACTTGTACGCATATTAATTATGTATATGTTCACTGAATACGGCAATTTTGTAAAATTTCAATATAACTTATGCATAATTAAGCAGTAAAGCTTTAGGTGGAATCACAAAATTGTACTGGAGGTACCTCTAATTGTTATACAATCAATCCCATATATGGTACATACATTGATTATATTGTATTCATTGTCACTCAATACGAAAATTTTGTAGAATTGAAATTATAACTGTGCATAATTCAGCATTAAAGCCTCTGTTGAGAGCACATAGGAGGTACCTCAGATTTGCATGCAATCAAGCCTATTTTACTACACACGATGATTTTATTTATGTTCAGTGTATAATGCAATTTCGTTAAATTTTAATGCTTTGTCAAATGCAGCATTTAAGCCTCCGTTGCGACCACATAGATGTACTGGATAACCCCTGATCCCTTATCCAATCAAGTCCATTTTCTGTGCACATATTCAGTATATTACTAAATGATAACTGCGGAAAAGCTGTTTTTTGTGCCTCTGATTTTTAATCCATCATATCCATTTTTGGAACACGATTACACATTTTAATTTTCCGCTTAATTTTAAAATTTCATTGAAAAATTTTAAATCCGACGTCTACAGAAGGCTGAAGCCCGTAATTTTGAATGAGTACATATTTAAAAGATGTACTAGAGGTACCTGCGGCAGTAGGAATCTGAACTTTATTCAAAGAACATGTGTACTTAATTGCATTGATCTAGCTCAAGCCGTTTCTTCTCTTTTTTTGAATATTGATAGACGGGCATGGTTAAATCAATTGCTGTGGTGATCCTCATATCGATATATATTTTTGATATGTCTCTGGATTCTGGTTCTAGGTGCTACAAAACAGATGACCAAAACTAATATAAACTTTGCCAATTTCATTGGCGTCGTGTGTAAAAAGCCATCACGGCTGGAAACTGTAGCGCCCCCGGACTTTTTTGTTGACTGTTGCTTCAACATGAAATCTCCAAAATTCTTTGGTTTCGCGACTTTTTGAATAATAGTGATCGTATACTAATTTTTGGTAATATTTTACTACGTTCACTCGAACACTCGAACATAATAAAGCTTTTTCTATTCATTAGGTAAACACGCTTTTGTTGTGATATTTCGGGTTTTAATTTTTGATAAACCTCAATTGTTGATATATACACATATATTATGGGAAAGTTACTCTGCAAAATCTCATCTGATTATTGTTATTTCTGTAGCAGTTGCAGCTATACTGTACTATAAAAAAGTTGCTTTGGTAGTTTCAGGATTTTTTGTCGATTAGCTCATATTGAGTTCATTAATTGTTTTTTTTGCGTTATTTATTTTTCTGCATTCGTTTTTTTTTTATTTTTTTTATTTTTTCTATTGATTGATAATTTTAATTGTTTTTTATTTTGTGCTAAAGAATCATTTAAAGTTCTGGCATAATTGAAAAAAGTGTTAGATGCCAAAAAATCGATGAACCAAATTTCGCCAAACAGAAATGCAAAAGCCACGCAATAATCATCAAAAGGGATAAAAATCAATTGCAACACCAAGGGGAATGGAATAAATTGCACAAAAAAAAGAAGCATGCATGCGCATTTATTCGCTTCAATGGAAAAAATGAATAGCGCAATAGTGCAATGCGCTATTCATATGCATTGTGATTCAATGATTTCAAGTTTTACTTATATAAAACAACGAATATCTAAACACACGTATTCTGTTATTTATGTTCAATTATTTTGCCTTTTGGATATTTCGTAATTATTTGTATTCGTAAAAAAAAAAAACCAGTTCAATGTGTTGTGCTGCTCAGTTATATAAGCTGCGTTCTGTTTATGCCACAGAACGTAGCACAATATTATAAAATAATACTACATGACACAAGCAGCATTATTTCATAGCTACAAGCACCTGCAGTACTAAAATTAAATTTCATTCACGGTTAACACTATAATGCGAAAATGAAAGTGTTTTCCAATCAAAACAGGCAATTAAATCTAAAATAGAATCGCATATGCTTTTAGTCAATGCCATTGACCACTAAGAGCATTGTTATTTGGCTTACGGCCAATAAACAATTAAATATATTTTCAAGTACCGCACACAACACGAATAAATGTTACGCATACGCCATGTACAAGCGAGAAAAACGCATGCATTTCAGTATAAAACGACAACTCGTAGCACTTACGAGTGCAAATACAATAAATGCAATAGCAAAGTTTATTGGCCATATAAAAGTTGCTCAAAAAATGTCCGAGTTTGTTCTTTTTATTTTTTATATTTTTTTAAATTTTTTTTCTTCAGACTTGTAAGTTTACAATTTCGCTGTGATTTGAAAACTGCAAGCAAGCAGCTTCTGCTCCCGAATGACTATTTTTTATTTTGGCAATTACTTGTCAACCGTTGTGACAGTTTACAGCTTAATTGGTTTCTATCTTGACACTTGCGTTTCTTGTTAATGTTTAAGGCGAGGTTAGGTTTTGTGATGGTGAAAAGCTGAAATGCAATGGTACGCAGCAACATGTTGCTATAATCATAAAAAAGTCTATTTTTGAAATGAAAATAACTGTGAAAACGGTGAACCAACAGCTAAGGTTTTGCAATTTTACAAAATTGGAAAGTTGTTTCAAATAAATACTTTATTAATTTTATTTTTGGTTTATTATTTTTTGTAAATATTATAATTATATTCCGTACAAAATTTTATACAATTATGTGACTTAAGTTAAAACTTGATTAATTTTCAAGTAACTACATTTATACATGGCTATCAAACAACTAATAGAAAAAATTTCACTATTTGTGTTATGGCTTTTCGAATTAACATTTTAAATATTGCTGTAGCTGAAATTGTTTCATTTGCAGAATTTTTTTATAAAGGCATGTGTCGGTTTAAAGCACATTCAAACTGCGCGTTGTTTACCAAATCTTTATTTGATTGTTTCATATATACGCATTTTTGTATCTTACTACAAAAATCTTAATTATTCAAGTGGAAATGCTTTTTTTTTTGGCACACTTCATTTTGCNTTATTCAAGTGGAAATGCTTTTTTTTTTGGCACACTTCATTTTGCTGAGTTTCTAAATCGTACTGCCTATGCTGCTGTCATGATGAAAAGATGTTAGCTAAGCTCAGCGCTGCGATTGCGTGGCGACAATAAGCTATGATTCATTCACTTGATATGGCGCAGTTGGTTTCAGTTTATATTATTTTCAGTTTGTAGTTGCTTTTTCTGATGTCTTATGCAAGAAAAATAACATAAATTTTATTACATCAGCCACGAATTTGTACCTTTTCCTTAGCAAGGATAAAAATTGCTTTGTAGGAAAATCTGAATTGTATTGTATTGTATTTTTTAATTTTTTGTTAGTGTTTATTTGCGGACTATGCTTGCTAAGTATTGAAAAACAAAACGGCAAACTTTTGGTAGGCACGCACATTATAACATTAAACGTAACATACTTGTTCGTTGTTATCAACGACCGGTTATAAATGAATCAAAACATAAACGTGCTACAAACTAACAAATGTAAACATTAATCATTTCAATTAAGAGCTTTTTATTTTGAGAAATGTTAGAATTGGAATAAACTGGCGCCCTTACGCAAATAAAAAATGGAATTCATTAGTCATACCGGCTCAGAGAAGCGCTGCTCCCAAACGCTGTTAAGTAATAACATCGCCACACGTTGCCGATTAAGCAGCTATCAGAAAGCTTGACACTTCCAGAGCTCAATAGCTCAAAATATAAATTAAGGATGTGTTTTCAATTCTGTGTGTCTTAGAATCGTTTAAAGATATGGTCCAGTTTTAAAAACACTCATGACATCGACTTTCGAATAATTTAATGAATATTTATTGGCCATTATGGCCTATTAGAATTATTAGCCTCAACTGTCTTGTGATGCCAATTAACTCTCTTCTTGACTGTCTGGCCCAAACAGGGTTTCTCCTTTTGGAAGTTAAGATTTCATCATACTTGACTGTATCAACGTAAATGGGTGCAACATCTGATGAATTCCGTGTGAGTTGCTATCATGAGCTGTATGAAATCCAGAACTTTCAGTCATTATCACTACATAATATGTCCTTCCAATAATGTTCTTTTTGAAATACAGGGTGAGCCATTTTTCATGTCGGTATAAAAACATCGACCAACTTTTTAAAACCACAATCGGCTTACTAGACATGTTTTTCAAGATAAAACGCAGTACTATTTTAATCGTGAATCGCTTCGTACCCAAACAATGCGCTACTCGTACAGTGCACAATGTCGGAAATATCTACACCAACCCGCAACATCTGACAACACTATATTATGGCGCATTGCGGTATAGGAGATCGCCAACATGCTGCTCATCAACTACCAAGACTTTCCAAGAAGTTGGTGTCGTCATTTGCTATTGCAATTAAAACTTGCCCAAATAAATGGCAAAGCGCCAAATTGAATAAGTATACATCATAAGTTGAAATCGCTTGGTTTTTGTTTTCAAAGCTATGTAACGTAAAAATACAAATATCAAAGGCTGCTCGTCCTGTATTTCTTCCTTTTTTTTTCTTCGAGGCATATGTAAACGTAACGAAACTTTATCCATTACGTGATTACTGAGGATTACATGAAACGTTTAATCCAAGCCAGGCGCTTAAATGGAAAGCTAACATTATTTAAATTGAATACATACTAATACGAAAACAAATCTGAATCCAAAAAGAACAAAATTAAATATATGTATAGCGAGCCGCGCAAGAGCGGAAATATGCCATTGCAGCGCTGAAACATCCCTAAATGCTTCATGCCACTAAATGCTTTATACTCTAATTTTTTCAATTTCGCTTAGAGCAGCAATTGGCTACAATACTAGCATAACAATAACCCAATCTCAAATATAACAAGAGCAGTAACCTATCGTGTGAGCTTTATAATATCATTAAAATACAGGCAAGCTGTAGCTGTGGCAGGCAGAACATACAACAAAATATAAAGCGATAGAGCCCAACATGGCTTGCAAGAATGAATTGTGTATGGTAAACGTAAACGAACAAATTTAACCTATAAAATATCCTAAGGATAAATAAATGATGTCAAAAAATAATAGAAAAAAGAATAAGAACCTTTCAAGGAGCATTGCAAGCGGTGCCGTGTGCCAAGGGTGTACAATAAAACAACAATGGAGCAAAACATTCAAAAATATGCGTTTACGCTTTTTACGTAAGCAAGTTGAAAATTCAAAATAACCATATTTAACGTAGTGCGTTTGCATTTGGCGGCTGTACATACGGCTCTCGTATTTATTGTCTGCTTACTCTTCGTTCACACACACTCGCTCTCTCATCGTGCGGTTTGTTTGACTGGTGTTTCTGTTGTGTGCGCCGCGTTTTGTTTGGTTTGGCTTGTATTTGCTGAAATTTACATTTGCTTGACATTGTCGCTTTGTTTATTATTAACGCTCGTGCAAAGTGAGGTTTTCATACTTATTCTTGAAAAGAACGAAAGAAAATACACTAATGTTTGTGTAATTGTGTTGGCTGGGGGGAGAAACGCATGCTTAACGCATTACACTCGATACAGCAGCAAAATAACGCTCAATTTATGTTTTCTTATTCTTTGCTGTTAGATTAAATTTATATTCTTGAATTTTGCCAAGAATGAAAATAACTAACTTCCATGCTGGCGCATGTTTTAAGGGATAGGCACACATTTTTTTTTTAATTCCTGCTATTTTTAATTTAATTATTAAATTAGCTCAACCGTCACGCAGTCATGAAATATAGCTCGCATTTGAATTGTATTGCTTTAACAAATTATTTTTTTATAAATCTTTCATTTGGCAAATGTTTATTATTATTAAATATTGGTTTGTAACGCAGAAATTAATGTGAGTTCATATGGCGTTTTTGAAACGCAGAAAGACCACGTTAAGCACGTTCAACAAAACTTGATTTGCGGAATTTTGACATATGCACAGCAAGATAAAAGTTTGCATCGAACCCATATTACGGTTATTGGTGTTTCGTTCTTACAGGTTTTATGCCACAATAGCCCATTAAATTCAAAAAAATGGCATTGCCAAAACTTCCTTGCTTCAAATTTAGAAAACTTTCGTCCGACCTATAGGATTTTATGCTCAAAACGTTATCTAGTAGAACTTGTCTTATATACGATTTTTTTCTTTTAAGAGTTAAAAAGAATTTCATCAAAAGATCAGCCTAGACCTACTGTAGAATTCTTACTTGCCATAACCTTAGTATGGAAGTATATTTAGCATACTATTAAATAGTTACTCGTTGAAAAAACCTCAGGAGACTTATAATTTTTTTTTCATGTTCAATTGTTTTAATGAATTTAATACATAAAATTGTCTTGAATATTATAGACGACAAAGGCCTGTCGTTAAGAGCATTTTAGTCAAGCAGCTCTCGGGTATGCGACGATATTATCTGATTCACAGCGATCACTATAGACTTCCTTCAACAAGTTTAGCGTAATGCAGTCTTGATGGCTTGTCGTTAGCAGAATTTTATTCGAGCAGTCCACTCCGCTATGCTCCAATTCACAGATCACAAATCACCCATCTAATATCGTCTGATGGCGGAATAAATAGTTGATTGGTAGAAGTCAGTATATTCGACATTACTAATTTATCCTGAGTGACTTCCAGTTATTTCTTAGTCTATATCTAATTTATTTGTATGTATTCTATAATTCTTGATGATGTACTGTTCTAATTGCTATTATTTAATATTGTATAACATGTTAATTCCACATACATTATCCTTCTAAACTATGTGTNTTGATTTACTGTTCTAATTGGTATTATTTAATATTGTTTAACATGTTATTTCCACATACATTATCCTTCTAAACTATGTGGCAGGATATTTACTGAATATTGGATTGACGTTATACAGCCACAATTAGCATATACTCAAAAATTTGCCTGTTCAAGTTATAGCTGGTGATTAATTACAAGGACAAAGGTCATATTTGGATTGCAATATTTTCTTAACCAAAATAAAAGTTGTTGGGTATTTCTGTTTCCTTAATATACATTCAGCTAAAGGACACGATTATTTTATCTTTGTCTGTGCCAAAGATAATTCTCAAATTTTTTAATTTTAATTTATTCAGTTTTTTACTTTTATTTTGTTTTTTTATCATATTTTGATTTATATATACATATATTTTTGTTATTGCTTAGCGTACTTTTATTTCTCAATTGCCTGTAGTGGAAAAACTTGTCTACAAATTGGTTTATCCACAATTCCATGTAAAAATATTTTTTTGCTTTTAAAATTCATGAGTTGTCATCAAATATATTTATTACACCCTATAGAATTTCTCACTGGTCTTGAATATCTAAAATCGCCAATTACCAATTAACTTAGACATTTTCAAATTTTTTAGAATGTTGCCCCTTGCACACTCTTGCATAAAATTTGATGCTTCCTTCAGCTGCCCTTGCATTTGTACATGCATATTTATTTTATAATGGCACTTTATGACTTCTTTGTTGCAGCACACAAGTTAGCATAAGCTGCTCATACCCAAGCTGTTAATACTTTTTGCATTTGCTAGTTTAAATGCTGTCAACGCAGTGTATTGTTTTTTTGCAAGCGTATGAGCCCACAATAACAAATCCTGTTGACTTATATGGCTTTTAAAGAAATTTCGTAAAATTCTTATTTGAAATATCCTTTATGTGAAATGTTGCAACTAAATGTGCCTTGTTTAAAGTTCCAAGTAGCCAATCATCTTACATGGCTGTCGTCTTTATGCCAGCGGAATATTGCTGCCTGTGTGTATTGCTACACAATTCAATATATCTGAAAATGCCATGTTGCATTTTGCTACAAATGTTTTGTATTTATTCCTCATGGTGTTTTCGCTGTTGTGTGCAGTAACGCTGCCGTAGTAGCTCCCAATTTAATTTATTTTCATCACAAACATCGTAACAATACATTTAGCAACCCAAATGAAGCTTGGCATGCACTACAAATGATGGCACATCGTGTGCTTAGTGCTTTGTGCCTGCCTGTTCGGTTTCATATGTAGATTAATTCAGTTTTTGGCAATTGCTTAGTATTAGCTCTCACCTTGTTATTTAGCAACGGCTGTCTTTTTTATTTTAAGTTAATTTTAACTCGATATGCCATGGTTTTAGTTAGCAGTTGTTCGTGGCATATACGCAGAAACGTATAGTACACAAGTTAATTGAATTATAATCTAATTTGTTGAAAGATAAAAGACTCTATTGCTCAATGGTGGAAAAAAAATAAATTCACTTTAATTTAAAATAATGTTATTAAAACAAATGGTTCCACTTTTAGGCTTCTAAACCATCTGCTACAAATTAGCAAATAAAATAAAATTATCACAGGCGCACATTGACAAAGAAACTCTATACTAAACGTTAAATTAGTTAAAAGAGCCGCTAAAATATGCACTTTTCAAATCCTATTTACATAGACACGAACAGTGCTTTCCTAAAAGATTATTTAAATTGCAAGTGAAACATAATTAAAAAAACAGGATTAAGTTAAATGACGCTCGAACCGAACAACATAATATGGCTCATATATCCCACTCTTAAAACTGTGAGTAGTAGCGTTAAAGTCAAATCGAATTTCAAATATCGAATAACCTCGAAAATTATTTGAGTTATCGTGCTGAAGGACATCACTAAATGGAATTTTTTTATTCTATGGGTGTGTCGCACAGCTAATAGCAAATTACCTTTCCAGAACGTATAAATGCTATTTTCCTCGGAAATTTTCGATTTAATTTCATTGCTCAGTTTAGACAAAGCAATGAAATTTACAATTATTAGTTTAAAGCGCAATTGAAGGCAGTTCAAGAGCGTTTTACGTATACATGTGGCGTATGGGCAATATTTATTGCACTTGTGCCAGTAGAATATTTATTTCTGGTAAGCCTAGCATCCATTTAAGCTTTCGCTCTTTAGCAGAGCTTAAAACATAAAGATGCTTATTTTATAATTAAATTGCAACCATACAACAATAATTTGGAGTTGTCCCTTTGTTGGTAAGCATAAAATGCATTATTACAAGCACATGTATTGCAATTAATAGACCGGTTCGTTTAAACACAGTAATTAAAAATTTTTCGTAATTTATATGATTTTCATTTGTTCTTTACCACGAATGTATGAACAATATTTTTTTATGTGCGTAAATTGAAAAGTTATCAATTGTTTTTATTAACAAATTGAACGGAATCTATTTTACGTAGAATTTTTGCGGAAAAATATAAATAAATATGCAAATATGCTGCATATGTCTGTTCTCTTGCTCTTGATTTCTACCGCTTCTTTTATGCGCTGAGTCGCATTGTTAAAGGTTTGTTATGCAACTGTCGACCGATGTAAGGCGGAAATTATGCCACCGGAACGGTCAAGAGGAAAAGAAATCACCTCTTTACAACTTTGTCAAAAACAAAATTTGTGATTTGCAATTTAATTTGATTTGTTGTGATTTTTCTTTAAATAATGCTATTTTAAACAATATATATAATGAATAAAGACTTGTTCCATATGTTAGCAATGTTATTGATAAAATTTTTAAAAGCTCAATAAAATTTGAAATAAGTTAACAAAAGCAAATATTCATCACATCACATTATCATCAACGGAATCGATCGGCCGGTCTGAAACATTTTCAAATGATTTGTTATCCGTTCCTGTTTAAGTGCACTCATACGCTTTAGTGCATTCAGTGCTAGCAATCCGTTCAGGTCGCCAGCTCATTAGCTGGCCCTTTAAATGTTTTGAACACAGCTCTGCTTTGGTTAGTAATCAAAACGCTACATATTTGTGATATTTAATTTATTTAAAATCAAACAATTTTAACTTACAAAAAATTCGTAAAAATATTGAAAAGCTTGAACAAACAATTTCTACAACTTTCAATTTTCTTTGTAATAGGATGAAGACCTACTAATATACACTGCACGAAACACAAACAAAAACCGATATGAAAAACCAAAAGATGCTTAAAGAAGATTCGCTTACTAAACGCTACCGTTAATTAAATCTATAATTAATTTGTTTATTTTTGTTATATTTCCTTCCTCTAATTAATTTTTCCTCATTCTATTTTTTTCATTTTTAGATAAATTCAAATTTTTGTAAAATATAAAATATTTTGCCAATTACGTTTAGGCAAGGTTCCGCTTGTAAGTGTTCACGAGTGTATCATAAAATCTTAACTAAGTGCCTATACAATGTGCGTAAAAAAGTGTGCGTTTGGTTGGTAGTCACTTGAAATGGCAAACATTGCCGCATAGCACAATCTTAGCAATTTGATTTTACTAATTAATGCCAGTCTGCCATAATACGATAATGTATGTATGCGTTGTATTAGCATTCTGAACATGCCTTGTGGTTAAAGCACATTTTCAACGTCAGACACGAAAGTGGCAATTTGGGAAAATCTATAATGTTTTTATTGGA
>JXPQ01015279.1:6970-18062 GCA_001014675.1 Ephydra gracilis
TTAATAATTTTATTGGTATACCACCTAGATCAAAAATTTATTAGTTCCACAGACTTTTGGTGCTATCAGTCAGCTGATTGGAGTTCTATTACATCTGGCATTATTATTCTATAAAATTGTCGATTTTTTACCAGTATTGAAATGAAATGATTTTGCGAGAACGTTTCAGAAGTAGCTGTGAGTCCCTAAAGAAAGAGAATGCAGTGCAGGCGACTTGACTTGCAAATTCAAATTCATAAATCGATTTCAATATAGACTCAACACAAAATAGATATTAATTAAAAGTTGTGATTAATTTTATTGCAAACGCATAATTGTAAAGAGATACGAAAAATTCCTAATTGTGCATTTTGAACTCACATACGACACAAAGTAGGAATATTTAAAAGTGTTAAATTTATTAAATTCGTTGTCAGGGAAAAATGGTTCAAATTCATTATGTTTCAAATTAATTGTAATTATCCTAAAGTGCATGTTTATATAAAACATATTTGTTTATGCTGATATGGTTTTTAAAACTTGAAATAAGAATTTAATAAAAAGGATATTAGTTTTTACATTTTATGAATTAACACATAAAACAACATGCTCAAAATAAGGTATAGTATTCTATGGCCAAAGAACAAAGCATTCATTCATAAAGAATTTTTTAAAGTCCTTGCGGAGCTTCTTACCACACATTCTGATTGGTCTCAAAATCAGCTTACATGGCTTAAATCGATTTAATTTGCCTTAAGAAATTATGCAAAGTGTAACTTGCGAAAAGAACTTTAATAGATTTTTCCTCAGCCAAACAATAATACAAAGTGCATTTTCAACCATCCTTCTAGTACGGGACAATCTACAGTTAAACATTCTTCTTGGTACTGGTAACATCGTAAATCTTTATGGCCTATGAATTTCTTTTAAGAATTTTCTTTAGTTACATCTTCTACAATGAGCTTTGCTTGCTTGAACAATTTGTTTCTCTTTATCTGTCATCAACAAGTACAAATCATCTGAAGCCTTCCAATTTAAACAAATAAATTAAAAATTAGAATTATCTGTGGGGAATTTGGGTTCACTTTTAACCTTCCCAAAGCAATGTGCACATATGAATGCAAATTTCATATGAAAAGGTTTGATCGCATACCCTCACATACTGCATATAATTATATAAAGGTTTCAATCTTTTTGCCCTATTTAAGATTATTCAAATACAAATTAAACAGGAACATGAATAATTATTGACATCATGTGAAACTTCAAATATGAATTTCCATGTTCCCTCTCTACTGTCAAATAAACAAATAAACATGTTTGATCTAGAATATGTATTATTGTTACTTCATATGAGCAAACGTTTTATTCTCATACATTATTTGTGCATTGAAAGTATCAATGAACTCAATTGGAAAAAGAATCAATGCAGCATTACACGTGATTGTTAGTCACAACATTTTCAATTTCATTTATATGAACATAACATAAACATACAGAACATGGAATGCAATTATTTATCCCTCACAGAACTACGTGAATTGCAAGTCATCTTCTATTTCTTGAATGCGAATCTTTTGTTAAGAGATTTTTAACATTGACAAATCCATTGTATTGAAAATGATGAAGGGACCACCTACATAGCTCGAATTGTTTTCAAGTAACATTTGTATTCTATAAAATTTTTGTGCATAATGTTTACGTATTGAATATGGGTAGTTATTGCATTTTCTTGTAATCAGTAATACAAAATTTTGCAACATTTAATACCAAAATCCATAAGCTCAATTGCGATCAATTAAAAAAATATGCAATCAAGTCCAGAAATCATGAATAGTTGGAAGTTCTAAAGAATTACTTGTAGCTTTAGCTTAGCATTTGCATTAATATGAAATCGAGGTGTTGTCATACCGGCGTGCTATAATTATCCGTGTCCTTTAAATAAGATGCATATAAAAATTTACACTGTTGTGATTTTTATTTATTTTTATTTGAAAAAAAATGGGGATTGTACATTCCCGTTGGAAGCTCAATCAGTAAGGTCTTATAAAATTTATATGAGTTGCGTGAGAATATTCATTTTTTTTTGTGCCATTAGCATTTCGGGGTGAATTTTGATTTCTGGTTTCCAGGTCTCGTTTAAAGTTGTTATATGTTATATGTTGTCATTTGCGCTGGTGCCGGAGTGGCAAACCTGTTATCTGCAAGTTCATGCTTGCGGAAGTGCTGACAAACTACTGATGGGACTTCCTTAACTGCAGTAGATATATCCAGCCTTTTAGCCACTACTGCAAGTAGACTACTGCAACTGCAGTGAATGTCGGATTCGTGCCGTTTATAGTTCATACCTTAAGATCGACTTGTTCTTTTAGCTCAACGGGCTTTGAAGAGATTTTAAGCTGCCAGATGGCCTGCAAGGAAATGTTGTTTTTTAAGGCTCCATGATTTGTCATATTTCAGTGGCTGATAAGAATTTGCACCATTGGTTTCAACCAGCCTTCGATCTATATTTTATATCCCCCAATGGATTAACATAATGCGTTTGAGTGTTGGTGCACTAAACAATTCACACAATAGCCGTTGGCCTTTATGGTGTACAGGGGTCATCTTTAAAATATTTTGGATGCTCGCAATGCGTGGTATCGTGAGCAGACCCGCATTTGTACCATTTAGGTGTTTGATGAATTTTATTGGCAAACTATTCGGGAAGATAATTAAATCTTAGGCATTTTTATTTAACAGTTGGACAAACACATAACGNAGGCATTTTTATTTAAAAGTTGGACAAACACATAACGTAGATACTACACTTATGTCTAACAACGGACATTATTCAAATTTCGTTGGAACGCGAATATACTTTTATGTTCCGACCGAGTCGCCATCAGCATCAAATTGTCTTCTCATAAGACCACAAAATCATCGACTTGGATGTTGGAGTAAAGCCTCACATATCTTCTTTGGTTGGTACTGCATTTCCTGTTCCTACAAATGTTGAACCATTGTTGGCCTATGATATGTTAAAAGGCTGCCATAAATTCTGCCGTAGACAAGTTTGTTGTGCATTCAAGTTATCTTGCTTTGGATGCAACGCATACAAAGACACACACGTAAGATTTGTAGAGAGGAGACTTCTTCAGTTTAGAATTTCTGACTTCGAACGGGCTGGAAAACCCCAGACTCGAATACGTAAATGGCCTCGGAATGATTATTCAAGTGATAAATAACCCATGAGCTGTCTTTTTGACCTCTTTCTCTAAATCGACAGGTTTAACAATTATGTATAATTAGTTTTACTAAAGTTCACACGGATCAGGTGGAGCATGCATTGTTACTTGATAAATGAATTGAACATACAGGCGCGTGAATTGACAGTCATACAGAAGAATTTAATCTCCCAGCAGTGCGTATCACCCCCATGTCATCTATGAAGGATTTAATGAGCAGATAACACTCGATGTCGGAATTTCTTCTTTATGTTGTAATGCTTTGCGCTGTTTTCAAAATTAATTTCCTGGAACATGAGTATGTGAAGATCGGGATCTCAGACAAAACCTTACGCATTGTGACCGGCGCATCAACTTCCATACTGACTGCAACACAATTATATTATTGAGAGTGGGCATTTTGTCGATTCCATTTTTTCTTGATTGGCGTCCTCAAATTCCCAAATTTTCAGGAAGGAAGTCCTTTCAGAATCGTATTGGCTTTGGTGTTTGACCTCCATTTGCGAGCATTCAATTAGGCGGAAGGCAATGCTGCAATTCATTTCATCACATTTGAGGATAGCAATCTCCACCTAGCATCTACAATATCCTCTACATGCATATCTTTCTTAAGAATGTCACCTAGAATCTCGAATTAGCCAATTATGGTGCACAGTTCACACCCAATGTAACAGGCAGGAGTTCTTATTTATCAATTGTGGCTGTTGATAGATTTTTCATCAACATTCCCTGGAATGGAGTGTGTTCCAAAGCCACCAGGATTTGGCGGTACATTTTTTCCAAGCCCACACTAAACACAAATCAGAAACATCCCCATTTTAATAGAAAAATTGAGAGATCGGTTTGCAATGCTGGTACCGGATACAGAACGTCATTAAGACTCTGTTCATTTAATACTACTCGTACCTTCGTAGCCAGGCTTTCTGGCTTAAAGACAGCATGATCAGGATCTACCTTTCACATGTGATGCAAGTACAGGTATTCTTGCAAGTCCTTATTATACTCGGCTTTGAGCTCTGGATTTTTGTTTGATCGAGAGTCATTGCTCTGAAGTAACGCCAATGCAGATCTTTGGGATTCACCTAGAGAAATTGAGGTTGGAAATTCTTTTCGGATTAGTAATTGCATGATAGATCGACCATTATCACCTGTAGTGGCTGTGGATGGGAATTGATTTCCAAAGAAGTCATCGTCTTGGGAAATCAGCTTTTTACGGGGATTCTTCAATTTGGAGCGTGATTGTACACGATCTCATGGTATTATATGAATGAGTTCTTGGCCTCTTAGCCTCCAAGCGAATATTGAATTTTGAGCCAGTAATGAATTGCATGCGTTATTCCTTAAACCAGAAGAATTACCTGGGGAATTATGTCCACCCCGATCAGCATGTCAATGTGACCACAATGTAACCTGTGGATGTGGAAGTTGCAGATTTGGTAAATTTTCTAGGAACTGATTATCCAAGTTGGTGCATGGAATGGTGCTAACAAGCTTTTTCAGGACGAGATTACTAACAGGAATGTGATTATTTCTATGGGAGAGAGGGATTGATAAGTGTCGAGACTGCATATATCCTAGAGCTCCTACTACAAATTTTGGTATTAATTGCACGGAAAAGCAACTTCAGCAAGTTGAAATGAATGTCCCCTCTGAACCACTATCAAAGAGAGCGCGCGCTGAAAAGTGCATTCTATCCTTCACGATGGAAATTATAGCATTGAAGTAAACTCCATTGTGCCCAGGGTTAGTGGACTGTATTTGTTCTCTTTTCAATTTGGAAGTGGTTGGTTGCTCATCAGAAGGTGATGACTGATCAGAAGGTACCTCCTTCTGTGAAGAAAGCTCCTGATGTAACAAGGTATTGTGTTCTTCCTTGCATTTTGAACATATAATCTGGCTGATGCATTTCCATAATTCTATGCCAAACAATTGAAGCATAATCGCCATCTTTTAATTAATTCCCACCTTTCCTTGACATTTTTACTACGAAACTTCTAACATAATCGCAATGCATGCAGCCGGCGAATTTGACATTTTGCACTCACTTTAACATGGCTGGACTGAATGTTGAAAGACGAATGATAAGAACGGAGCGTTGTATCACGCGGATTTCAAGACGCCAAGATTGGATGCATATCTGCCACTATTTCCAGGGTTTTCACTTTTACTAATGGAATCCTTCCATAAAGTTTGTGTGGAAGAAGCAAACCTAGAGTTGAGAGTAAACCATAATTGCATCTTCTACTAGAACGTCAAGTTTTGTCAGAGCGTTCAGACATCTCTTAGTGTCCATTCGTATTTGTCAGATTTTCAAACTGATCTCAGTGATTAGTGGCTAAGACTCACTAATTGGTGTAATTGATTAGGAAAAATCTGACCATGTAATAGCAAAACCTTCGTTTGTGAGCGAAGCTTCGCTAACTATATCATTGGCTTCACCAAATGTTTAAGTACGTAGATGGAATAATCTTTCAACATTGATTAGCCTCAAGCTACTGATAGAGATAGCTATAAACAAAACTGCTGTGCTTCCAAGACTTTTGGCCATAAATTTCATGTTTATTTGATACGTGGCATTATATTGTTCCTTAAGGGCACATAAAACTGCAGGACCAATCTTCCGATGGCTCCGCACGATAAATATCCATACCTGGATATAGCCATCGATGGATCATTAACGAAAAACCCTTCGTGAGCACATAATTCATCAATTAAATCAGCAAAGGTATCACGACCTAGGGCTTGTGGAAGAGCCATCAATGATCGAAATTGGATATACGAATTTAATAAACCTGACCTCTTGATATTGCGCTCTCACCCATATAATATGAAATATAAATTATGTAATCACTCCTACCGATAATGCCAATAATTACACATGTTGTTTGTAGCTGAACCAGATGTTCAGCAGACAAGCGAAATTATTAGTGTGTAAATATAAGTTAATGCATTGACCTCAGGTAACTACACAGAATTGTTGTTGTACGCAAAGTACTTCTTTTTAGTCGGCAGCAACAATTGCCAAATATATATTCAAGAAATACACTCAGTAGAAAACGGAACACACATACGCATTATGTATATTCCCAATATATAGTACAATTTTAAATGCAAGTAATGGATAACTGGATGAAATTGTTTTTATTGGTGAGCAGATGGACACGACGCCACTATGGAAGAAATGATCGTTACTCTTCTCATAAAGTGCAGGAACAAAACTTTATTATTGTTAGGAACAAGTAATTTTATTTGAAGTGGCTGAATAGCACCACAATTTTGTTATGTTACAAAACGGGAAACTGTCGTCAGCAAGGGAAGGTGGTAGATAATTTAAGTAAACTTGTCTAGACTTGTATAAAGCAATGCTTGTTTTTTTCTTTAATGTATCCGGTGCGTAGAACCAATGTTTCGTGCTGTATGAGGCAGAAGTAACTCACTTTATTACATTATAATATTCACAATTCTATAAATTTAATTAGTGCTTGATTGCAATAAGAAGCAGCTTTCAACTATTAAAGTTCTATGTTTGAATGAAGTTTTAATTGTATTTTTTGATATTTCAGATAAATTAATATTTTAAATCTAAATAGTGTTCTTTGCACCGTAGGACCCACAGTAGTCGGCTGTTCAATCTTTTTTATTATGAATTCGCTTTGTATGTCTTTTGTTTGTCTTCTTTTCCAGTGCTGCCAAGCGTAGTCTTGCAGGAACGGCTGGTAACAACCAGACACAGAGATTGTGATAACCAAACATAACGATAAACAAAATAGCCATCAGCCAATATTCAAAGTTTGACTCAAAAATATATATGCTCCCATTTGCGAGTAGATATAAATCTTTTCGCATTTGTTAGCGTAATTTTTGGATTTGACAATACGATCTTCAAAAACTTCTACAATGCGATTAAAATTAAAAACTTAATTAATGAACCTATCTAGTAACCTGGAAGAAACAGTTAATTAAATGCAATCTAAGAACAGAGAATCTGGCCTAAGACAATATGAAATTTATCACTTCAAGCGTAAGGGGGAAGAGTTTGGTTGTGAACATCAGCATGCAAATTAAACTTAGGACAATTCTTGCAAACACTTATTGCGTCGGGTTCAGTGAACAATTCAAGAAAAGAGCTTGCAAAAATAGCGCACGCCAAAAACAGGAACTAGCATCCCTTAGGCTGAAGTATAGACGTTCTCAAGAAAGAAAAAGGTATAAAAAAACAAGTAAAAACGTGTCAGACAGCTTAGACTGACAGTATAATACGCGTCGCTTGATAATTAAATAAAAACCGGGAAATCCTGCAGATTCATTTAATGGCAAATTTTTTGTACTCCTTTTTGTGGATCACAGAGTTGTCCAAGTCAATGAATCCATAATACGTACCTTAATTATATTTGGTACACACATAGGTGTACTGGACGTACCTCTGATTTTCATGTTATTAAGCCCACATTTGATACACACATGGATTATATTCATATTCACTCAATTGTGAAATTTCTTTATATTATATGGTAACTGTGCATAATTCTGCATTAAAGCCCGTTTTGAGACCAAATAGGTGTACTCGAGGTACCTCTGATTTTCTGGAATTCACGTCGAAATTAGGTACACGCATTGATTATATTCATGTTCACTCAAAATTGAAATTTTGTTGAATTTTGTTGAATTTAAAAGATGAAAAGAATGCATTAGTCACCATTGAAGCCTCTTTTGAGACCAAATAGGTGTACTGGATGTACCTCCAATTTTTATCCAATCAAGCTCATTTTTGGCACATCCTTTGATTAAATTAATGTTATCTCAATACTGAATTTCGTTAAATTAGAGTGATAATTGTTGGTAATTCTGCTTATAGCCTCTTTTGAGACTTTATAGGTGTAATGGCGGAACGTCTGATTTTTATTCAATCATGTCTTTTTTTGAAACACAGTTAAGTGTTTTTATTGCCCGCTTAATTTTTACAATTTATTGAAAAATATCAATTCTAACGGCTGTAGTAGCTTTAAGCCCTAAACTTTTTCAAAAGACTGTGTATACCAAATTTCAATGATTTAGCTTAAGCCGTTCGTTCGGACGGATGGACCAACATGTCTAAATCAGTTCCATTGGTGATATTTTGATAACTGGACGCTGATTATGCGTGTTACATACGTGTGGCTAAAACTAAAATACTCTTTGCTAATTTCATTGGCGACGTGTATAAAAACAGGGGGAAAGGTCAGAGTCGGCACTGGTCGACAATGTTATAAACGTCGCTTGGTTGACAAATTGCAGCTAAATCTTTTAACCCCCATTTTATGGATTGTGAAGGTGAATTTCAACAAATCATATTTATATGTGCCACGCATATTGATTATGTTTATGTTGACTGAGTAATCAAACTTCTTTGAATTTCAGTAATAAGTATTCATAATTTTGTATTAAAGACTCCATCGGGACCATATAGGTGTACTGGAAGGACATCTGAGTGTATTTACTATGAGTCTCATTTTCGGTGCACACATTGATTATGCATATGCTGAGTGAGAACTATGCGTAATTCTGTTTTTAACCCTCTATTAGGAGGTATTGTATATATCTGGTTATCATTCAATACAGTCCAGTTCTGTTCCACACATTGATTAGAATTAGTATATAGTAATCATAAATGAAATTTTCATTTATTTAAATGAATAGCGTGGATAATACTGGATAAAACCGTTATTGCTACATTTCAAGTGTACTGGAAGTACCTCTGATTTGTATTCAATCTTGTACATTTTGAGATCTTGGTTAGATACTTTTTACTTACCTTCTTACGAAATTCAGACTTCCAAAATTTTGGGCTAGATAGGTGTAGTGGAGGAACGCGAAATATGGATCGGGTCTTAACCAAATTACAAGCTGTATTTAATAGCTTTTCACAAAATATGCGTACTAAATTTCTTTAGTCTAGATCACTTCCATTTTGCTCACTTTCGACTACGGACGAACGGACATGTAACTCAATTCCTGTGGTGGTTCTTTTTATATCGATATTTATTTTGATAGGTGTCGAAACACTGATGCTGAGTGTTAGAAATGCATAACGTAAAATAATAAACGCTTTGTCAATTTCATTGGCGACGTGTGTAAAAATTCTTTTATAGTGTCTTTACTGCACTAATGGAGAATGACAGACATGGTATTTGAAATTGCTCCAACCTACTAGTATTATTGTTCAGAATAGGCATAGTCAACTATTGTACCCACTATTCTTGCATTCTCTTTTTTCCAGACACAAACTTTGAAGCAGTTTTCTAGTAAGTTTAGGACTAAGACCATTAATCTTTGTGGATACTATTGTTGATTCTGATTTAAGCTTGAATTGTGTCAATGTCTCTCATAATATAATGAAAAAGTCGGCATGGGATAAGACAAAGGCATACCTGATATCAAGGCACATTGAAATGGGCCACGACACGCTTTCCCTCCGAGAGGTACCGTGAGAATAGCACAGAAGAGAAGCAGATTAAAAACTGTAAATGAATGGTAAAAGATGCAATGTATTACTGCAGGGTAATTCAGTAAGTCAGAGGGCATATTTCTAAAATGAATGATTTAAATGGTAATGGCTCAGATATTTCCGCAATTTCGATGTCAAACCCAGGCGGAACAATCGTACCTCGCCGGTCCCGTCACCGCAAGGAAGTGGCGATCGAACAGCTTACTTCAACAACCAACCAAGAACCATCCAGTAGTACTTGATAAAGCTCGATGCAAGGCGTTATCGTCTGCAGGGTCTCCTCTGCAACAACAATTGTAATCTTAGTATTCTGTGTTGAAAAAGGCTAGTGCTGTAAAATGTACTAACTCCCGTTTTATTACGCTCCAATGCTTCCTGAATTATATCCTCTCTAACTGAAGAGATAAATGGGCTATCAGTTTGGCTGGTTCTTCTTGCAACCAGAGACAATTCAGGAGAATCTATTCAATACAAATAAGGTACTTGTGGAATATAAGACCACTATTCATTCTCTGAACAGGTTCTCTAATGGGTCTACACACTAGGTAATTGTATATCTCTCTGAGTTTTTTTAAGTCATGATGGATCAAATCATGTGAACTATGCTATTGAAGGCCAGTGGGACTGTTTTCTATGAAAGCGTGACGTTGAGACGATCATGGCCTAGTAGTACATGAGAATAAAATAACAGCATTTCTATCAAAGTACAGAGCTTGTAGCCCAGGAGGACCATGAACGAAATACGAAACTTTAGGGTTGAAGTGTGTAAGCTCATTGGCTACACAGACTCCAGCTCAGACATCAACAAGAATATCAACTTTGAAATAAAACGTAAGATTACATTTGTAATCACACCATATTGATGCTGAATGGCATTCCCAATCAAATTAAAACTGTATGAAATCTACTCTCCTTTGACAACAAACATTGTTTGGCATTCACTTCGTAGCCAACCGCAATAAAACACTGATCCTGCGTTGGACTGACCAGTATTGCACGATATGTCCACGGTACGTATTCACAATAAGTTTCAATCGTTTACGTCACACTCAAAACAGTGTCCTTGCAACAATCAGCGGGCTGGATATACCCCCAGGGCTCATCGGCTCTCACAGTTACAGAAACTCTTGCCAATTTCAACATTTTCAGCAAGAAAGTCCCTGCGATTACATCATAGTTGCTTAAAGATTAATACCGAATGTAGTCCGTAGCTTCGCAGTTTTGAAATCCCACAACGGAATATGCAACAGCAGCACAGCAACCAATAATAAGACTGGACCACAGGAACCAAGCAGCAAGTGGCACGGGATGGTATCTGGAGGGCGCACCAGGTCAATGGCAGGGCTATACGACAGGGTAATCCCCAGTTAAGCCGTTTCAACCTTTCCTCCAGGAGAATGGT
>JXPQ01015279.1:18072-33606 GCA_001014675.1 Ephydra gracilis
CCTTTCCTCCAGGAGAATGGTCGCTGGGTCACCGTCAAATCGATGCAAAAAGGATGTCAAGCCAGCCTGTGGACGGAGAAGCTCAAAGATAGGCTGTTGTTTTGCGCAAATCTCTAGAATTCAAGAATGCGTCGAGGGAGCCATGTAAGTTATCAGATAACTGAGGCTCACGCTGAATCTCAGCCAGTCGGATTTCATCATAACTCAACAACACAAGTTCATCAAGATGGTGCCTGCGTTGGGATACAGACATGCCCTGCACTTGTTCAACCACCCATTCTTGCAAGATGGGGGGCAGCATTCTCTTGGCTCCGAAAGCAATGGTTTTACGCAATACCTCAAGGTCAAGTGGAGGCACATCAATCAGCTCTTAAAGGCGTCAGTGGAGATGGTACGGCAAACATTGAAGCAACCTAGCAAAATCGTTAAATGGACAGACAGTACTCGTTTAAGGCCATGCTCTGTCTGGACAATCGTACGCAAAATCTGTGCACCGTAAGTGGCACAGGTCACGATAAAGAATAGGAATGGCCCTCTTGATAAAGCCCCACTCCCTGAACATGATGGGTCTAAGCGTACTAACAGAGCTAATGACCTTTTCTCTCTGGGAGGCTTATTGCAGAAACGAGCTTATGCATTTGCCCCTTCGGGTACCCAAGTCACCTCAACAGCCTTGTCCCAGGCATGAGGGCAACGGCTTTCTTCTTGAGCTCTGGCTGAGGGTGGACTTGAGCCAACACCACAAGAATGTCTGCGATCGGTCATTGTTGGACTTCTTCACCAATCAATAAGATTGTGATCACTCAAACCCCAGTCTCTCCTTACATTCCATTTGCTTAACATCTATCCATGCCTAGCGACCTTAATCTAAGTCCGCAACGTAGAGGACACGTTCGCATCGAACACAAGGGTCACAGGCGTGCTAGCTACAAGAAATAGCTCTACATCCTTGAACGGTTAAGTGGCTCGAGTGGCTCTGAGAACGCACGGTACACACTTGTGATCCCCAGCCTCATCGAGGCTATCTTCGAGATATAAACCCCCACTCATCCGACCTAACCACCTGACAATCAAGCGCTGGATCGTTCACCACAACTGCTTTATGTGCCCTGGTGTTTGGGAAAACCCGCATGCTAACAGTAAAGCCTAGCAAATGTTCCCTGAACCACAGCCACGCTGCACCTACGCCCAACCAACCATGCGCCAAGGTCCCAGTTTGCCGAAACAGCACCACCACGATTCAATTCGCCCAGACACATTAGTGATGAGCATTCATACGCACAACCATGGTTGCGTATACAGGGCATACGTCGGAAAGATCAAGTGCTTGTTTGAGAGCTGACTGAAGGAACATTGTCGCCAACTCACCTGGTTCGCACACCGGTTGATTCTATGGCCCATGCTTGACGATCATAGAAATTTTAAACACAGTGTTCTGTACACCCGCCCTGATAGGTTGCACCCGGATTGCACCACAAAGAAAATCAGTAATGAAGTCCAATGCATACCATTTCGACTATTATACCAATGCAGGATATAAAAGTCCTCCAATACAAACGCAAGAACACAAACAATATTGCAGTCATGGCAACTGCGGCGAGCTAAATTGTTAAGTGATGCCTGCGTGCGAATGCTAGCCTCGCAAACATTTAAGTGCTACTACAATACTGCGACAGACTAATGCGCGATTGACATCATTCCTGCCATCAGTACTACCGATGCCAAATCGCTGAAGGCCATCCGAGTATATCCTGCACACGCTAAGAAAATGCAGCCAAACCACAGATAGAGCAGCACAAGAACTGGATGCAGTATCACTTAAGCCTCTTGCATACAAAAATGCACTGAGCGAGCTATGCCAAGTAAGCAAATAGCTAAGGTTCGTATGGAAGTGATCTTTGCCACCTAGCAAGTAAATGCCGTTTTCCCTGAGATACAGACTTGAAATACATGTCTTCACTGCACCACTCATATACAATAATGCGTAACCTTTTCTTTATCCAAAAGGTGCTCGACGAACAACTTCAAGACGGATGCCTTTCCTTATCATAAGAAGCCGCAGCCGTGATCACGGAAACACACAAATGCATTTTTGTACTCATTTGTCTCAGACTGGAGGTGTCCAGAGCATTTAATGTATACAAGTACCTGTCGCCAACTAAGTTTTTTAGGAGAGATTTTCCTAGAGAATAAAACAAAACAAAAATTCGGTAGTGCAATTTCTGTCAAAGTCAACTTATTACTTTAATTGACTCCCATAGATCAGTCTAAGATATCGCCTGCTACTAAGAAAATAATTTTTTTTCCAATTTTGGTTACCTCCCATAGACATTTTACCCTCAGTTTGACTGACAATGTGAAAATACTTGTGTTTTTCTTTTCTTTACTATTAATACCTAAAATAAACAAAAATTTAAAACTGTTAAAAATTTGAGTTTATTCATATGTTTTACAAGTGAAATTGGCAAGGTATATATTAGTTTACATCGTTTGTACCACCCAGAACTAGCGTCCGAAGTCCTCCGATATGATCAGCATCATCCCACGAAAAATGTTAGACTGAAATAAGATCAAATCTGACTAATGATTTGAGCACCCCCAGTACAATAATTTATTAAAAGTTACTGGTGTAAGCTACTGCATCCGTTAGAATTGATATTTTTCAATGCAATTTCGAAATTAAGTGAGTTATTTTAAAAATAGACATGCTCCAATAAAAATCCAAAATACCTCCGGTACATCTATAAGGTCTCAAAAAGGGCTATATTCAGAATTATCCACAGTTATCATTTCAATTTAAGCAGTATTAAGTAGACATAAATATAACAATGGCTTGAGTGCAGGAAATTCAAGAGTACTTGCAGAACACCTATCTGGTCTCATAATCTATCATTTTGATTCTACGAAAATTCAGTATTGTATAAAAATATAGTCATTGTGTGCACGAAAGATATATTTGATTCTATGAAAATCAAAGGTACCTGCAAACACCTACGTGCTCCCTCTAAAGATCGAACTGCTTAATCTCCATAATACTACTCCATAATACTCCACAGAAAGGCAGAACAAAATGTAGCATAATTTTCAAAAGTTGTCCAGAATAATTAAAGCTGATATCCTGTTTTATATTTAATAGCCAAGCGACGTGTATAATAACCTTTTTACTTATTTTCAACTTTACTTTTTTTGTACCTTTATGTACAGCAAGTCTTATTGAATTTTACTGGGTTTTAAGAGTTTTCACAATTAATTTTTGACTAGATTTTCTAACATTCTACTCAATAACGAACCCGAAATCAAAGACATTTTCAGGTACAACAGCACTTAAAACAATCATTTTATAACTACTCAGCTGTCAAGTTAAAATTTTCGAAAACACGTTAATATTTGTTCAGTGTCTCAAGAAATTAGTTCTAGAGCTACCTATGATTTTCATGCAATCAATCCTATTTTTGTTACGAACAGTGATTACACACACGCGTAATAGAGCTGCCTTCGTTTCTCATCAAATCCAATAATAATCATTAATGCAACGTTCACTGCGATAGTGGGATA
This sequence comes from Ephydra gracilis, assembly GCA_001014675.1. NCBI lineage: Eukaryota > Metazoa > Arthropoda > Insecta > Diptera > Ephydridae > Ephydra > Ephydra gracilis. Next base: position 21,628 of record JXPQ01015279.1, read on the forward strand.
TTGATTATTAAGGTAATGAGCATAGCGATGATGATCATAAGTTTAATGATAATAATCATTAATGCATGCGATAGTGATCTTTGCAATAATTAATCATGTCATAAATGATTCTTAATGAAATGAAAATGATCATTATTGCGATAATGATAATAATTATTGCAATGTTCATTGGGCTAATAATCATTAGTGCAATAGTCATTGAGCTGATGATCATTTACATAATGATCACTCTACGAATGAACACTCAGATCTTGACCAATTTCAAAAGGGGATCAAAACTTTTTCAGAGAATGATTACGTGTACTAAATTCCGTTGATCTCACTCAAGCCGTTCTTTCTATTTTTGGATACGCCCGGACGGACATTGCTAAATCAATGCCTGTGATGACCCTGTTCATATCGGTAAATATTTTGATAGGTCACAGGGCGCTGGTTCTGTGTGTTACAAACGTATGACCAATACTATTATACTCATTGTATTGGCAACGCGTATAAAAAATGTCTTACTTTTTAAATTAACTTAAAATATTTTAAAAAAATATCCTCTCGCTCTCCTCAAAAACATATTAACTAATTAACACTTTTTCTTTTAAAAGAACCCCAGATATTTTATATTACTACAAGCAGGTCGTTAAAAATTCTTGCTATTAATTAGTGCTGTGTCGTTTACTAAACAGGACCTAAAACCCGGTTCTCTTGCATTTTCCATTTGTTTTTAAAGCGTTAAGGCATATTGTCGATGGCGATTCAACACTCTATTTCATTATTTACACTAGTCTACAAAACACATTCAATGCTTTGAAATTTGAAATCGGAGCCCAATTTATTGATATTTTTAAAAAATCGATTTTTTTATTTCCCTTTAAGCACGTAAGCAAAAAATTTTAATTGTAAAGATGTTTACAACAATAAGCAATGAAACGCCTAATAATAAGAAAGAGGGATACACATCACCTGAGAATATTTTAGGAAGTCCTTGGCTGAATATTTTCCACCTATGCCCATGACTCTTAAGTCATAATATCAAAATTATCTTAATTACAACTTCATAATGAATTTTATGTATCAAAACCATCCCGAATAAACACCTACGTCGTTTGATATTCGTGGGCTATTCTGATTCGATTGGCTCGGGGCAATGCATTTGCTTGATTCTTTCTTATTTTTACTGATCGTTTAATGAAATCCATTAACAAATTTCTAATTTCGATACTTAAGGGTTTTGTAAGTAATTGGATATAAAATCCACACTTTTTCCCTTGAATACCATTCGATTGAACTTATAGCTTCTATGATTATCAGAGTAATTACGAAAAAGCATTAAGTTTTTGTGATACTTCTGGGTTAATTTGCATAAAACCTTCTTTTGATCTATAAAGGCATAGAGCGAGTCCTTCTGAATTTTTTTCAATTCGACTCACCTTAAATACTTCAATTGAATTGAATTCCAAATTTTATAGACTTATGTGTGTGCCTTAATAGCACTTAAACCTTATTCTTAGTCTTGGTACAGGAGGTGTTTCTTAATTTTTTCTGCGTTCACCCATTTTCAGTAATGCATTTTATGACATCATCATCTTGTTTCCAAAATTGTAGCACTGCAAGGGTATTTTTGGCTAATTTGTCGTAAGAGACATTATTTAGAGCACATAGGTGTACTCAAGATCTCCAAAATATTGGTGGGATCGGAAGCAAGTCCAAACGTATGTCTATGATTTTTCCATTCAGTCATATTGACATACTCTACGCGACAACTCTATCTTTTGAAGATTAACAGGAGGTCACACAAAAGAGCGGACAGACTTGTCTTTATTGTAAATTGCGTTGACTATTACAATGATTTACCTGTTTGCTTACCACAGAACTTTGTTTTTCAACATAAACGATTAACCACAGCAACCAGAATATAACCGAAAATATATGTATTAAATCAGTTTTTCTTGTACTGTTGAAAAGCCCATATTCATCACATCGATTAACTATGTTATTGACATCATTTTCATCAAAACTACATGTTCCAATTACGAAATGGATAATTTTCACTGTACCGTTAACTTTGAAAGTTCTTTTGGTTAGATATTTGCTATACCGAAAGGTATAATTATTACACTAGGAATTTTCACCATTTTTGAAAATGGGCAGGACAACGACTGTAATTCATTCCAGAACAAATGACGAAAACTGTTATACAAGTTGTTAGCAAATGTCAGTGTTCTGTGATGTCTTTCATTTCGATTTAAGATACTTTGTACTGAAAATGAAAAAAATTACCTGGCAAACATTGTACGTCTTAGATTAGATTACTTAGAGTATTTTGTACATCATGATTAACATGATGATATACCAAGAATTTAAATTTGATAGGAATTAATGGAATTAATTTAAATTCTAATTTCTGCATTTCTTCAATTTTAAATTAGTTTTTGTCGGATTCCAAATCTACCCAGTAATTTTAATAAGCCCTTAAGAATTTGGAAAACCATAAATTTTTTTAATTTCTGATTTTTACATTAATTATTAAGAGTGCAAGTGAAAATATTCTTTTATGTTAAGTATTGATCAGCATTATCCAGCATTTGTCAAAATATTTTCGATACTAAATTTTGTTTTAATTCCTTCAATACGTTACCCACTTAGAGGAATTTAATTCCTTCTTACTTGGCCTTTCACTTATAAGTTGACACCTTATTTTTTAAAATAAGCTGCACATTCAGTTAATGTGAAACTTCAATTCTGAGTAATGCTCATGCTATTGTACTGTAATTACTGCATTTTTTCATCTTCATCTCTTATTATTGTGTGTTTTACACGTCGCCAACAAAATTTACAATATACCCATTGCGAATTCATTCAACATTTGCTATTTATGGAAATACATGTTTAAGGAAGGTCCATCTCTTGACTTACTACAGTAATATTGTGCTTTAGTATTGAAATTAGATTTTTCGACATGCTTAATTGTTTGACTATACTTGGACATATAACCAATTATAATTTTCTCGTAACCTGTTTTTAACACTGTTTTTAATTGTTCTGCGTGGTTAAATTTTTTGCTATACTCAAGCACACCATAGCAATTAGTTGCTATAAGCAAACACTCTAGGGAATTTACAAGGTTATTATTTACAGTATATTAAATAAACGGAGATAATTAATAATCCACATTGTTTAAAATTATTTAAATATAAGACTTACGTTCAAGCATTGAAAAACTCCAAAGAACTGAACACTTTGACTCTTTGAGATTCGTTAAAGCTTGCTGGATGTTAATAATAAATAAAATTGCATTAAAAGTGTTGTTAAACAAGTATATCCAATCAAATGACGAAGAGCAAAGTTTGATTTCACTTTCGAATTTTTTGTTCTACAGTTTTTGTTCATATTCCCAAACATAACCGTCAACACAAAAAACAACAATAACTGAAACTGGCGATTTCATAGCCAGTGGCAAAAGTACTGGAAAGATTTTCAAACGCAACAGCGCACTGTTTGTTATGAAACCAACTGGACGAGAATGGATTATCATACTTATGTTACAGTACTGGAAATGCCAATCCCTTTTTAACTCCTCTTTGTCAAACAATGTTATGCAAAGCACATCAGTTGATCCTAGTACTGATGTCGTTTGGACTCGCTTCAAAAATAATGCGGCACATAATGCCCAGCAAGTATATTTCTATAACTTTTGATGACTTACCATATGTGCCTCTTAACATTTTATTAATAAACTTCAATTCTATAATTTTTAAGGCACTGCTAGATTCAATTTAATGTTCGTGCCACGTTCCTGGAAAGGTTAAACAAAGTGATAATTGTCCATGTAAGAATATTGCTAATGTTAGTACATTTACAAAGCAATAGTACAATAGTCAATGTCAAATGCATGAATTGGAATCCAACAAATACGTTAAAAAGACTATATTTTACATATGAAGAGACTTAATATCTACAGCAATGCTCTTGGTAACTATCGAATGGCACAACGATGCAAGAAAAATATGGCCTTCTGACGAATGCTCCATAACTCATGGCCATCCAAAATATTTATTTCAAAACCAAAACAATGCAAATAATGTGCAAAATAAAATATAGCTTTACAGACATTTTATTTCAGAAAGCAAACAGATCTTTAAAATTGTTCACCTTGATCTCTAAATACAAATTATTTTTAGGAAAAAAAATAAAAAGGAGAAAATAAAAGCAATAAAAAAGTAACTGTCCGCAATGTCAGATAGTGTCATACAATTTATTTCGAAATTATTGTACACATAAAAGACGCATTATCGATTTTTGAGTTTGAAGTCTCAAAAAAATTATAAAGCAAATAAAAAGGTTACAGTCGCCTTTGGCCAGCAGTATAACACACGTCACTTGAAAACTATGCTCCTACACAATTCTCAGCAATCTCGAAACCACTAAACATTCCGCATGAACCCTAAATTTTTTTAAAAGAACATCATTTGATTTACTTTCAGGAGTATCTACGCATTATGAAATCATGAGTACAGAGGTACAAAAGAAATTCTAAGATGAACTGGTATCTCGACAAACTGGATTGACTAGGATACGGGACCGGTCGGATCACAGTAAAGCTCTAGGCCTTGCACCGTTGTCACTCATTTTAGGCAGATTTCTTTGGGTGATCACATAGAGGAAGTCGAACAAACAGCTTCATACTACCACAAGAAGGAGTTGTCTTGAGAGACCTGCGTACTTGTCACTTAAAAATGAAAGATACAGTTATTTGATCACACAAAGTATTTCTTAAATAGAGTGAAAGATTGAGTGACGAATGCGGTCATGTTCTGTTGGACTTCTCAGCACTTAACCGAAAAAAGTGGCAAGCACCACCTTCTATTCTTGCAGAACATCTGTGCTACAATCTTTTTCTTAACTATTAATTAGACTCATCAAGTCTGCTAAAAACGCGAGTTCAATCAAAACACATCCAATACCAGCGCAATTTGTTGCGTTCCCAGAAAATAGAAAAAAAACAAGGAAGCTTATTAAGTTTGATTTCTTTTATTTTAGTTACTTGTTCTAGATCCTTCGCCAGCGAAGTTCTGTAAGCAAATACTTCAAATTTGGTCAATTTATTTTACCCATAGCCGTTTTTATTTAAGATCTTTGGCGGCACCAACCATTTAAAAGGTAGTTCCAGTTCCAATAGTATTGGTTTGGAGAGCTCACGCATCACCTTATATTAATATTTATTATTGCATTTATATAATTTCTTTTAATTTATGTTTGTGATGAAACTTTATCTGTTTCGAACCCATTAGTGTGTTAAAACTGCCTCTGAAAGTTAGAGACTTTCTTTTTATTTGGCTGACTTTCCTTACAACTTTCTGTTAGATAAATTGGATACACTTCTGATTTTCATCCAATCAGACTAATTTTTCATGTACTCATTGTAAATTATTTAACTTCAATTATGAAATTGATTCAATTCGTTCAATTTAATTTACGAGTGTGGCTATTCTTGCCAGAAACCGATATTGCCAAGCACAAAGGTGTACTGAAGGTACTCCTGACTTCCATCCGGTAATCTCAATATTCAGTAGACACAGTCATAATTTGAATATCTTTTAGATATTTATGTTTGAATATTATCATATGGAATTTATAAAGAAAACTTTCTAGATGTATTTCTAATTTTAAAGACTGTAATGGCCATAAAACCTAAATTGTAAGCAAAGAGATTTACTAGAGATCCTCCAAATATTCTTTGGATCATAACGAAATTGAAATTGCAATCTTACAGTTTTCATAGACTAGAGATACTTAATTTCGAAAATCTAGCTTAATCCGTTGTTCCTTGTTTTCTTTACAGGTGTTGGTGGATATAGTTAGATTCGTTCCTCTGGTGTTGGTCATCATATCGATATGCATTGTGATAGGTCTGCAATCAGTCACTATGACCAAAACTAATTTATATATTTTCTCTCAATTGTTCAAAGTTTGGACGATCTGAGTAATGAAGAAAAGTACGATAGAGACACTTAGGTTGCATATTTTTCTTTCTTTATCCTAATATTCCTTTTTCATCAGATATATTATTCAGCCAATTTGTCAAATACTGCAAACTACCATCTGAAAACCTTATTTTAAAAAATGAGTAAATTTAGACAGATTTAGACAGATATAAAGAGTGTATAAATTTAGACAGACTTAGAAAGATAGACAGAAGGATATCACTAAATTTCTATTATTGTTCTAGATTTTGCTTATACCATGAATTTCTCAGTAAAATTTTTGTCGAAGCATTTAGACTTTGCAGAAACCCATATTAATAGGCACCCAATAAATGCTTAAAAATGGATGGCAATTTTCTTAGCATTACTCTCACGAATTAAAATGCATATCACTTAAATTACTAAGAAGAAATTAAAGATGTCCTGAAACATATTGTATCGTAAGAGTGAGAATGAAAATACGCGCTGTAATAAATCTTCAACACTTTCAATAAATGTCTTTTTCCCTTTGTATGAACAAATGGGCGGAAACATACAATTTTGCCATCATTATCATTTTCACGAAGAATGTAAAGGCAATGCACATATCGCGTTTTGCAAAAATGAATATAAATTACCTTACATTTGATACTTTTGCAGATGGATCGATGAGAAACACACCTGCTCATTGTCTCTAATGCTAAAATTTTCTCTGTGTTTTCGTCCACCAATAGAAAATTTGTGTACTTTCACTGGATGTGGCACAAAACATTCGATATTACAAACCGAAAAGAAACTGAATTAATTTCCGTGTTTTAATCCGTTACAGGTGTTAATAAAAAATTGAAATGAAGTAAGACCATGGCAACAAATTTATTCCTGAAAATTATTAAAACTCCATACTGGATTTGATATGTCAATAAAAATTATTTCAAAATGACTAAATAGACCAAGAAGTTCGGATTCAAGTTTTTATTAAAATTTAAAATATTATATTTAATTTTTGGAAGTTAATCCTTCCGTGTACGTGTTTTGATAGCAAACATTTGTTGTGAACGAGCCTTAATTTCTTTATTTCCATAAAAAACACCTTTAGTATACATTAAGCAATAGAGCAAGCAACATCATATGTTTGCATCGTGCAAAAATGTTTTAGTTTTATATCAGAAAACACTGTTTTCCAGAAAGCATTAATATTTCGTCTTTGTTTGAAGAACAGTCCCGCAGAGTCGCATCGAGTGATTATTAATGAATATGCAGATCATGCTGTATCAGCCCCAGGCACGAGGTGGTTCAACATTTCGAGGATAATGATTTCAATGGGAGATGCGCAGAACGTGGAGAACAATGAAGTTTGAAGACACCCAATTTTAAACAACATTGATTGAAACATCTGACTCATTTAAAAGTGTTGGAAAGTTCTAAAAATTGGTAATATGGGTGTAACATTAATCGAATAAAAAATTGATAGGAAACCGAAAAAACACTTGTTTGTTTTGCTTCCAAGACAAAATGGAACAACAATTTTCCAAAGAATTGGAACTGGTGATGAAAGATGGGTTGATCTTAAACGGGGAAAACGATATGATTAGGAACAAATACCAATGGCGACCGTAAAACCAAATCTATTCGGCAAGAAGCCAATGCTGTGTGTCTGGTGTTCCAAAACATGATGAAATCGTTTTTACTAAGACGCATGAGCAGCACTTCGATTCGTATGTGGAAGTTGAAAATTGAATGACTATGTTGCTTCAAAAGGTACATTTTGGTCGGCGTAGAATCGACAAATTGCCTGAATTTGCTTATGCCTGGAATAATATAAAATGTCAAACCAATTGAATAAATTTATGGTATTTTGTAAGGACTAAAACTAATTATATAAATCTCCTAATGCCCAAAACGATACCCTTCAATTAATTATTATAGCAGAATATGATTTATAACAAAACATAACCTCAAATACCTTAACTTTTCAAAAGATAATGAAATCTTAGTGATAAAAGTGCTTTTCAAAATTGAGTAAAACCTATCTTTTCAAATTATAATTCATTAGTAACAATCAAGAAAATTCATTTTAAAATTTACCCAACGTAAATTCATACTTCGACGTAATTTATAATTGGATTCAAATAGTATCTTCTCCAAGCAAACCTATGCAGTCCAGAATAGCTGTTCTTATTAATTTCGTTCTTATTAATTTTTGTGAACTGCAGAAAATTGGTTTAGTTCCTTTTTATTTCGTATGTGATCAATGGAAACATTGAAATACTTTTCCAAAATACTTTGCACCGTTGCGGAAGACTTTAAGATGTAAATGACAAAACAATTTTTTTTCAACAATATACCTTTAACCATGCAACGCACCATGTTTGTTTCAACGGTAGTGTATTAAGCTGATATTGCCACATTTTTAAAATGTTAGTAGAAAATGACTTGAAACAACATTTTCGGTATGTCATATAGTTCAGAATAATTTTCGAAAAATATCAATTAAATTCGCTGCTCAACTTTTAAGTAACACTTTTTGCTCGAAGGAAAACATTAGCAGAGCCACCCAGAAACGTATTTAGCTTTCAAAGTAAAATGTTCTGGTTCAACCGAACAAATTCACTTAATTTTTCAATGTTAAACAAATATAACCTTTATTCTATGGTTTAATAAATTGCTAATCGAAGTGCCTTGACGAATTCTTAACAATTTGTTAAAGAACAGCTTATCATTATTTATTACGGATTATGACTTTTCCTTGAATCTTATGTTAAGACATTTAATATCTTCGGATCATATACAAATAATCAAACAGGAGTCTTTCTTTTAAATTTATTAACAAACCCAGTTTTATTCTGTTGAATAATGGATCCCCAAGATATTTTAGGACACTTAATATCTTTTCTCATACTACTATAACGTTTTGATCCCGTACCATGAAATTTAGTATAAGTTATGCAATTTCAGAAGCAACCATTTCCCAGTTGTAGTAACCTTGTTTCCTCTTCTTCATATGAAAATCACTGTTCAAAATTCATAAAATAAAGCAGATTGAAGACTANTTCAAAATTCATAAAATAAAGCCGATTGAAGACTATTAACCAAATACTGTCGTTAATATTAAAAATATTGATTTTGTCTCAGCCCATTATTCAATTCCTCAAATTCATCCAAATTTCAGATCCAAAGGTCTTTCTTAATAGAAAACAAAATGGAAACAGCAGAATGAAAAGTTATTATGTAATTATTTTACAATGTGAATTTAGATAAGAACATGCCAAGTCAATCAACGAGTCCAAACTCACAAAACTGGTTTAAAAAATGTGCACCACCCGGAAACCGATGTATCATATATTTTGCAAAGATGATACCAGATATAGATAAACTGGTATACCATATGATTCGCAGCAATTCACAATAATTAGCAGCAAGACTCCTAAATGTTTAATTCCTCAATTCTAATAGAGCGATTGATAAAACATATAGACCAATAACAAATGTATTGCAGAAGTGATAGGTAAGATAATAGCAAGCACACTACGGTGTTTTATATTAAAAACCATGTACTAGATGTTCGTCAGCTTGGTTTCAGAAAACGAAGGAAACCATGATCTTATCATTAATGTCGCTTGACTTGGCGAAACTTTTGACAAAATTATATCATAATTCAACAAGAAGAAGTCGTCAAACTGGTATAGTGTTTTTCAGAAAGAAAACTGTATAAAGGTATTTACTTCTTCCCTCCTTGTTAGTCAATATCTCATATATTTTAATAAAATCTGTAAAATATAAAATATAAATAAACAAATAAATATACTCCATTAAATAAATATAAAACCAAAGAAATAAGAAAATAAATAAAGAATTGAATAAAAAATTTATTTAGATTCTCAAAACCTAGAGGTACTGCGTATCACCCACACAAAATTATTCATTTTTCTTCAATGAATTGTGGGTCACGGGAACAGGCATGTTTATTAAACGCTCCGTCAAAACAATATTTTTAGCAGAACTGAGAATATTCAAAATTCAATTCATCAACACAAAAACTTTGTGAAAAACAAGAGTATTAATGAATTAGTTTAATAGAGTATACAGTGTGTAAAATAATAAAATTAAACAAAAAAGACAAAAAATTGCTTACTAGTAGACTCAGGACAAGAAAGAGTCACTAAAAAGAAAATGATAAAGGAATAAAGAAAGATAAGTAACTGCAACAACAAATACTTACGAATCTATCCAACATAGCCACCAAGAATACACGCGTGTCGTCGGAGCTATGCAACTCCTGCAAGAAGCTACTGCCCACAAATGGTGATTTCGTGGTGTGCTACAGTTGCAACCATAAATACCATTATCGTCCATTCTGCACTCTGTGTGAAAGTTCGTACGGAAATATGCATTGATAATGACGCCGATTTGAGGCAACAAATAAAAAAATTAGGCAGCATTATCGGGAATTCAAACGAAGCAATAAATAATTTAAACGTAACAATATTGAATATTAATGAGGAACTCACGGCAGTTAATGCAAGACTGACCACGTTGGAAAGTATAAATGAAAGCCAAAAAAAATGCATAGCAGAACTTGAAAGCAGAGTTAAAGCAATAGAACAAAAGAGTATGTCGAAAAACATCGAAATTAAAAATACGCCAATATTGAGAAATATGAGCGCGAAAGAAGTAGTTACAGAAATAGCGAAAGCAGCAAGCCTTGCTATCAATGATAGTGACGTCATTGAAGCGTATAGCACCAAAAACAACAAGACCGTAGCAACGCTCTCTCCATTAAGCATAAAAAGAAAAATTATGCAAATGATAAGAGGAAGCAAAATTGGCGAGAACGTCATAACGACAAAGGTTCAGAATGCAGATGCTAACAACAAAACCAGCAGCAACAGCAATAATAATAGGCAAATATATGCAAACGATCAGCTGACTGCCTTAAATAAAAAACTACTGTGGTTAGCAAAACAGAAGGCTAAAACAATTGATTGGAGCTATGTATGGGTAAAGGAGGGGAAAATTTTAGCGAAAAAAACTAATAATTCGCTAATACGATACATAAAAACAGAATCTGACATAGATTTATTAATTTAAAATGAATGTAAACCCTTCCACCTTACATACAAACTTCCAACAAACACATAATATTTTAAACAAAGCAGTTTCTTGCATTTTCATTAATATCAGATCTTTAAGAACAAACTTTCTGAATTTTATTGGCAATATAAACAATTCATTAATACTGGTTGATATTATAGTGGTAGTAGAAACCAATTTAAACGAAAGCCAGCACAGTCTTTATACTATTGATGGATTCAATGCCGAATTTGTGAGCAGGAAATCGAGAAGAGGTGGTGGCATAGCAATATACATAAAAGAATCTTTCAAACATGGTGTAACATTTCCAAATTATAACACATTTGAAAACATGCAAATTGTTTTACACTACGCAAATCAGAAGTCTACAATACTAGCAATATACCGTCCGCCAGGACACCATAACTGTCAAATTTCCGTGTCGGAAATAGATGTAGCAATTAACGCATTGCCACCAAAAGATAATATATTAATTGTTGGTGATATGCACATCGACCTCTTCAAAACAAACTCTGAAACATCAATTTATAATGACGTGATTTCATCAAACGGGTTCGCCATTTGCAACGATTCTCACCCAACGAGAGTTGACCCGGTAAGAAACACAAATACTAACATCGACCATGTTCTCGTGCGTTTAAAGAATTGGGAAATTGAAAGTGGAGTTGTTACTTCGAACATCTCCGATCACTATGCAGTTGTATTTGGTATGCAACCAAAAAAATTACAAAAAGAAAGGCAACCGCGAAATCAAAAATCTTTTATTGACACGGCTAAGGTAAACCTAAAATTAAGAAATGTTAATTGGGCTAGGATTATGGAAATAAGTAGTACCAACGAAATTTTTGAAGAGATAGTGTCAACTTTCCAACATATATACGATGAGTGCAGATGCATTCGCATAGAAAACAAAGCACGAAATCCTCATCCATGG
>JXPQ01015305.1:25136-37206 GCA_001014675.1 Ephydra gracilis
AAAAAAAAAAAATTAATTAATGAGATTAAATTGGGTTTAATGTTTGAATGGAAAACAATGATACACCTATGCGGTCCAAGCATAAGCTTTATTTGTGTATTTGAAATCATTTAAATTTGCAAGGTGAAGCATTGCGGTACACGGCTTTTAGGACTTATTTTATTTATACCTGTTTTATACAAAGCAGTCGTACAGCGAAGGCATTATGGGTTTGTGCAAAATATGTATGTATATGTATGCATAGAATTTAGATTTTCATATCTGACTGCACAACAATGCGATTGAGCGAAATTCATAGGTGGGCGCGTCAGCCATGATAATTCGAATAATTTTTGTGCAAAACTGGTGATGGCTTCTGGGCATAATTAGGTGAATTGCGGGTATAAGTACTACACCTAGGCTAATAGTATTAAAACACAATTTAAAACAAATGAAAAGGTTACTGACAGCTTAGGCCGAGCAGTAAATAGGAAACAACACATTCGTTTAAATTAATCTCTACTAATTTTGTAAGTTGATGTAAATTTCTTGTAACACTCTTTTTATGGGCAACATAGTTGTCTAACTACAATGCATCATATATATTTCTGGTACGCACATTATTTATATACATATCCACTCAATACTGAAGGAATCTGCAGAACAGTCTCTGGTAAGACCAAATAGTTGTGCTGGTGATCTCTCGAATTTTCATTCAATCAATCCCATTTTTGCATTGACACCCATTGATAATATTTATATTCATTAAATGCTAAAATTTCGTCGAATTAAAATAATAACAAAGCATAATTCAACATTAAAGCCTCTTTTGAGACCACATAGGTGCATTGGAGTTATCGCTGATTTTCATCCAATCAAGGCCATTTTTGGTACACGCACTTCTTATATTTATGTGCACTCAATAGTTTAAGTTTGAATATATAAATAAATATTAATTCTCCATTAAAGCCTCAATTGGAACCATTTAGCTGTAGGTGGAGGTATCTCTGCGTTTTATTCAATCATGTACATTTTTAAAACATGCTTCGATGCCTTGATTAACCAGCTAGTTAGGAAATTTCATTGAAAAATATTAATTCTGACGGCAGCCAAATTCGAATCTGAACCAAATTCGAACTTCGATCAAAAATTTTACCATAAATATGTGCACCAAAGCTCGTAAATCCAGCGCAAGTCCAAAGCTTTCTCGTTTTTGCTTACGAACGGACGGACATACATGGCTAAATCAATTCATGTGGTGATGACCATCATATCGCTATACATTTTGATACGTCTCCGAACACTGGTTCTGCCCGAAACTAATGTCGTAGTAAAATTATGTTTGGCTATAGTTCGCTATAGATCGGATACGAATCCGATGTTTTGAACGCACAGTAAATCAAATTTCTTCAGGAATAACAAATGTTTTGAAGTGAGAACTGCACTCTGATGGACTATTTTTGATACATACACTCCGATTAAAACATAATGCCGAAATTTTTTTTTTCAATCTGATATCTTCGTAAGCAAAAAGGTTTTTCAGAGACGCACTGCATACTGATTGGCCAGCTTGTATGACAGCTAAAGCAAACGAATCAAACCAGCCAAACATCTTAACAATTTTCGGCAATAACTGTTATTTTCCAATGCAATGAAGAAATCGTAAATTTCATTCCGATATCTTGCACGAAAGAATTTTAAAGGATTTTTTTGAGGCCCTCAATCTATTTGACTCGATTGCATTGCCAATGCATATTAGCAGATTTTCATGTTATGCATGGAACTAATAAATGAAGCCAAGTAAAGTCACGTCTCATGTTTTCAAAAGTGAAAGACTAGTTTGTATCATACGCAGATGGCTAGTTGGATTCCTCAGTTGACCTGGATCGTTTATGTGTGATGTACACATTAAGAATCCAGACGCTACTGGGATGATGAAGAATTCCGTAACATACTTAATGCACTTGTCGATGAAGGCTATAGCAAGAAAATGAGAGATCGGAACTGAGAGAGAACCTTTTAGCGTTTTCAGGAGATACGTAGGATGCTAGCACTAAGCAGTTATTTAACCAAGTAGAAACATTCATTGGCAATCCATTTATCATCGACCGAATCCGTAACACAATGAGCTGCATTGAGTGCCCAAAGCGTACTTTTGAATGAATTTATTTTACACGGCATTGCTGCGACAACTAAATCTCTAGTTTTAAAAAATAAAACAATCAACTTGCAAATATGTTGTGGAAGTCATCGCAGTTTCAGCTGGCACTAGTGTTTGTTGCGGGCATTAATGCGTGGATTTACGGTGCGCGTAACAGCCGAATAGCCATCCTCAAATTTTGTACGAAACAGAACGTTGGCATTGTTGAACATACCATCTTTAAGCGAGACGATTATGAATTGTGAGGATTTGAAGTGCTGCTTCAGCATGTTGCCAATGTTCTGGGTGTGCGACATATCCAAGGCAGCATCCACTTCATCCAAAATGTAGAGCGGTGCAGGTGAGAATTTTAACATGGCCAAGACCAGCGACAAAGCGACCAGTGAGCGTTGTCCGCCGGACAGCTCTCCCAGCGATTCCTTCCACACGTTATTGAAGCCCACCTTGATCTCGAAGCCTACCATAATATTTCCCTGCTTGACGGGTTTAAGCGCTGCGTTGGCGCCCTGCAGCAGCATGCTGAATATGCTGCTGAAATTGCTGTCGACTTGCTTCCAAGCCCGTTCGACTTCTTCGCGCTTTTTCTCATCCATGCGCTTAATGATGTGCTTGATCTTCTCCTTATCCTGCTCGACTTGTTGTTTGCGCTTCAGCGTCTCTTCGTATTGCTCTTCCTCGCGTTCGAGCATAATCATGGCGCGCATGTTTATGTGCCGCTCCATTTTCTCTTTTTTCTCGCGCATGCTTGTTAGCTTCTTGCCAGCCTGCTCAGGATCTTGTTTCGTGTAGTCGTAGCGTGTATTCTTCAGCCCGAAGAACTTGCGCTCCTCGCGTATCCACGTGTATTTCTCTTCGTATGTCTCGAGCTTACGTTGGGCATCCTTCTTTTCATTTTGCGACTTTATGTGTTCATTTTCTTTCTTCTTAAGGTCCAGCTTCATTTCCTGATTCTGCTTTTCTAGCTTGTCGCGTTTCTGCAGCAGCTGCTTCAACTCCTTGTTCTGATTATGTATTATGTCCTTTTGCTCCTTGATGCTCTGCTTCAACGCGGCCACCTGTTGCGACACACCAGAGCTGTCATTCCGCAAAGCTTCCAGATTGGCAGTCGATTGCTCGAGATTTGCGGATAGACTTGTGTGTTGTTCTTGTGACGCGGCGATGCTCTTGCGGAGGTCTTCGATTTCTCCCTGCAGCGTTTCGTACTCCTGCTCGCGCTTTTTCCAGTTGTTGTGCGATTCTTCTGATTGTTTTTTCATAGCCTTCATATGCTCGGAAGCAGCTTTCAGCTCACGCTCGCGGAAACCCTTTGCATCAGCCAGCTTGGCTTTGATGTCTTTGATTTTCGCTTGCGCTGTTGTTTGCAGCTCACGTGCTTCGACGAGATCTTGCTCGAGCTTGTCTGCGCGTTGCTGTAGCTCATCTATTTCGGTTTGGTGCTGTTGGAATGTTGTCTGCGCCAAGCGTTGCTTGCACGCTTCCAACTCGTGCTGACGCAGGTCGTACGTTTCCTTCATGGAGTTGAACTGACGGGCGGTCTGCTCAATGGCGCTGTTAGGGAAAAGAAAGAGAGAGATTGTCAGAGTATACCAAAAAGAGAGAGTATTGGAATTAGAGAAAGAGAGGAAGGCAATACAAGAGTGAAAGTACAGAGAGCGAAATTGCAAAAATGCATAAATTCGTGTAGCAAGTGTGAGAGAAAGTAAGTGTGCATGGCAGAGAGATGAAGAGTGTAATCGACATTAAGAACGTGAGAGTGAGGTTAATACTATAAGAGAGAGGACTTGAAAGTGTGAGATAGAAAGCGTGTGACATGGCGTGAGGATTTCAGAAAGTTTTAAAGCGAATAAGAGTGGGAAGAGCATGAAAGAGAGACTGCGTGATAGCAAATAGTTCTTAAGCTTACTTAAGCTGATCGCAGATCTGTTCCAGATCCGACTTGCGCGTGATTATATTATTCTCCAGCTTGTTGATGCGCGTCAATTCCTCGAGCACATTGCTATTGCTAGGCCTTGAGCCACCAGTCAGTGTGCCTTCGGGATCCACAATGTCGCCATCTAATGTCACGCTGCGGCAGCGCACATTCGGATGATAAGTTACCTTCTTGGCGACGTTCAGGTCACGACATATAAGTGTGCTACCAAAAATGAAACGCATTACAGGCTCATAGTAGGGATCGTAATCAATGAGTGATAGAGCCGACTGCACATTCTCGGCGCCAACCTAAAAGACGCAAATAACTTATTACACAACTCTTGATTACTGAGCATATGCTGGCTTACTAGTTTCTGTGCGAAGTCAATGGTCTTTTGCGGAATTGGTTGAGACATGATCTTGTTGATGGGAATTAGCGTAACGCGGTTCTGCAATTTGCCGTTTTCCAAGATTTTTTTGCTCGTAACATCATCATCGGTGACATAGCTGTAAAGCTGCGAAAGGAACGTTTAGCCTAAGTTTCTATGAACTTTGATCAATTACAAATACTTACACCACCGCCGGCGGACATGGTTAGCGCCAAATAGTTTTTGGGATCTCGCGCCACAAACAGTTTTCCCACCATGCCACGCTCTTTAGAGCGATCAAAGTTCGGCTCGGGATCTCTGTAATTGAGCTTGTAGTGATAGGCATTCGTGCGATCCAATTGTAATTTCAGGGTACGCATTTCATTGTTAAGCTGATTGCGTTCTGTTTGCAAATTCTCAAAACGCCCAGGCTCATAGTTGGTGGTTTGCATGCGTTGCTCCAGTTGCTTAAGCTCTTGCGCAAGTTTGTCATACAACTCTTTGTCCTTAGTATAGGCAGCATCATTTGTTTGCGTTTCATTTGCCTTGTCCTGAAGCACTTTGCGGCAATGGCGCAGCTCCATTGTTGCCGTTTTGATAGTCGTCTGTGCTGTGCTGAATTGCTGCTCGGCGGCTGCATCAAAATATATCAATTATTAGACAAGACATTGCTTAGTGTGTAAAAGGCATACTTACAGATGAGCTGATCTTGCAGCGATGACGACTGGCCGTCCTCATTCGTGGAGAGGCCTTGTGTCACAGCCTCATACTTGCGTTGTGCAGCTTCATAGGCCTTGGCATCTCTGGCGTCTGCTTCTTTCAGCGACTCAAAAAGACTTTGCACTTTTGCCATTTCAGTTTCCTTCTTTTGCAGCGCCTTCTGATCTTCGGCTATGTTTTTCTCCAGCGCACGTAGCTTACGCTGCTCCTGCTCAATGCTAGCCTGTGCTGCTTTTAAGTTACCAGCAGCTTTGGCTTCTATTTGCAGCTGTTCATTTAGCTTGCTCTCGCGCTCTTTTAATTCGCCCCCACATTCTTCGTCAATTTTCTGTTGCAGCACCTTAGCCCTCTCCTCCAGCTGCACGCATTCTGCGTCATTCTGCTGCATTGTGTTCTTGTAGTGTTCGATGCGTTCATTGATCTTTTCGATGTTCGCATCTATTTGTTTTAATACTTCTTCTTGCTTTATATACCGACTGGACACAAAAATGCGTTCTAAGTATTCAACATCACGACAGATCTGTTGGTACTCCTGATACTCGTTTCGCTCTTTGCGCAATTTTTCCAGTTTCGGAAGCACTTCTTCGTTCAACAACACATTTGTCTCACGCACTTTGGCATCCTTCTTTTCGATTAACTTTGTAGTAGCCTCACGTTTCGATTCATACATGCTCGTGCCGGCCGCTTCCTCAATCATCGAGAGTATCTAGCAACGCTTTATTAATACGAAATACGCGTAAAAACATCAATTCATCGACTCACCTCACCCGGTTTCATATTCAATACTTTCGTTATACGTCCCTGCATGATCAGGAAACTAGGATTATTCACATTTAACTGCACCGAGCAGAAAAAATCCGAGATTTTCTTATTCTGCACTTGCTTGCCATTAATGAAATATTTATTCTTATTACCGCCGCCAACGCCGATCTGGCGTGTGACTGAGATTTCACGACATTTCTCATAGCCTAAAGGACACTGATTCGGATCGCTATTGTCGAAAATCACCGTCACCGTGGCCTTGTCAATACCGGCATTGCCGCTTTTATAGATCAGCTCTTGCAGCGAATTGGCGCGCACCTATGCAATGCGTAAAAACTTATCAAGCTTATAAAAATATTGAAAAATGTCAACATACCTGCCCCAAATTCATGATTCCCAGCACGAAGCATATTGAATCCAAGATGTTCGACTTGCCTGTACCATTTAGACCAGTGATGGCTGTGAATTCCGGATCAAAGCCATGTATTTCAGTGCGTGTCTTATAAGACTTGAATCCCTCAAGTATCACCGATTTAATGTACATCTTGCGCTCGTAAATACTAATTCATTTGCTGAAATTAATGTCTTCTGTTGTAGATAATCAAACGACTGGAACACAAGCGCGCGTAGCGACCGTTGATGCTCAGTTATTATGTTATCTTTTGTATTTGCTGTTTGCTTGCTTGTACTTGTTTACCAATTAACTCTCAGAGTTGCATTTAGCGTTAAGCTAGTGGGCTGCCCACTTCAGCATATTTAAATGGCGTTCTACATAAACAAATTCAATTGTATTTATGCAATAAAATTGCTCATGCGGTTTTCATATTAACAATAAATAATGAGTAACGCTACAGGTTAATCTCTTTCATTATTAAATAAAGAAAAACCTTGTTATATTTATTTGCTACGCCAAAGGGTTCGACATTTGTTGGTGTCGTAGGGGTATGGTGAGTCCAGTAATTTTAAAATGCACCGAATAAAGTGGGTTCCGGTTTTTGTATTGGCTTTAAGTAACATATGGTAAGTCCCTGGTCAGTTAGTCTTTTTCTGGATACGAGCACTGATATTGTTTCTAAATGACTATAAGGCCTTAGTCACTTTTCCTGGTGCTTAAAATACTCAACACGAGCTGGATCACAGGTCTATATGAGACACAACTGCTCTACGAGAGAAACCTATGGTTGTCAATATTCAATGGCAATTTATTAATTCACACCAGTAAATTAACCAGTTCACGTTGGCTTGCAGCAACATGGTTACAAAAGAATGGTCAAGTGGCAAATGCAACCGAGTGTCGTGTGAATAAACAATGGCTTCACATTAGCAGATCATTGTTATAATTTATGCGAATAGGAAAGTCCGAGACAACTTGTTGCTTTGGACTAGACGTAACAAAAAATAGAGCTGATATCGCACAAGTATGATTTGTGCAAGTGGTCCCATCAGTGTAAGCGTTACATTATTTGCAGTATTTGCTAACATCAGTGGAATTAGCAACACTCGAGTAATTGATGAGGCCTCAAATAAATTGGTGCTGATTGTATCTCATGCTTAACCCTTGTTAATTCTAATTTAATTTCATAATAAATTTATAGTTAAAATCATTGCACGTCTCTTCGTGGAACCTCGTCTATAGGTAACTGGGAAAATGTATTTTGGATCGCTGAATCCAAGTTCGCGAGTTTGTAACTAAGGGTCGAATTCATGTAAAAAGCTTTGCCANCTTTGCCAAAGAGCAGAAGCTGCAGCAATGTATGGTGCCCACGGTGAAGCAGTGGCAGCAGTGGTAGTGGTTCAATTCAAGCCTGGCAATAATTGCTTCGAGTGGATGGGCATAGGATTAAGGCAAACCTGCGCAAAGAAACTCTACAAAGAGATCATGGAAGCTCCTGTTTCACCTAATGGTCTACGTTTGATTGGCGCAAGATTCAATTTACAGCAGGATAATACGCCAAAACACAAAATTTGTTCAGAGTCATTTGATGCAGAAAGAAGCGGGTAATACGCTGAGAAGTATGGTCGCTAGATAGGGAGGTCCTTTAAACTTGCATTTTCGTCAAGTAACAACTTTGGAAAGGTTAACATGCTTCTTTGAACTCCATTTTCTCAGATGTAATACAAAAACAGGTGAAAAGAATGCCTTGAGTCGCTCAAGCTTCAAAGAGACACGAGGCTATTTTTATGATACAAGAATTTAACCACTTTTTATAAAAATTTAGACAATAAAAAATATTGTTTAATCATTGAAACTAAATATTTATTAATACTTCAAATAAAAAATTTAACTTTACAAAAATCGCTCCAATAATTTCTGCTTTATAGCCCTTGGAATGCGAATGTTACTTTTGGTCGCAAACTTTTGAACGGCATTGTATATGCCGCACATACTTGTTACAATCCCATAATACTTGCACTTACGACTAAAAATTATTTGAACTCTTTATGTACTCAAACTATCCACGCATTTTCGGCATGAATTTGCCAAGTGCTGCGTGACACATAGCCGCATATTTCGCCTTCCTTACGCTTCTTGCGTCGTCGCTCCACAGTTACGCATGCCAGTCCAATCTGATTTCAATCTAGAAATGCGGATGATGAAGATAAAATCCAATCTCCGCTAGCTTACGATTATTACTCTTCTGATCGAAAGTTACACTTTGAATGTACTATCTTTCGAATTTTCAGTATATCGTGGCCCCTTCCATTATTAACAGATTTCTCACCGCACTTCCATGTTCTAGTCCCCCGCTTGCGGTTCTAGCCACATCATTACTTCTCTGCACATCCACAGCACATAATAAAAACTGAAGTCACGAACTCTTAGGAAAGGCGATACGCAATAAGCGGCTCTGTAAACGCTGTGCCCGTTCCACTTTGATAGTGCGTCATGTCATGTGAACATGTCTGCAGAAAGTCACATCAATTTTTAAGCAATGAAAATTTCTGGAATCTCCCCCTCGAAAACTAAAAGTGCACAAGTTATTTCACATAACTTAAAAATTACTTGTTTTATTTACGCCATCAGACATAAAATCTAATTTTGATAAAAAAAAAGATAAAAGTAATCCAAAAAAGCTTTTGTTGTACCAAAACGTATCGCCAAAGAGATTAACGATATGATTTTTGGTAACGAGCACGAGCACCTGGACCACCAAATTTCTTGGGTTCGCAACGACGTGGATCACCGACCAACAAAGTTCTGTCGTATTGAACTAGAATGTCCTTGATTTCCTTTTTCGATGCTTCATCGACATCTGCAAACATAAATAAAAATGGAAAATTATATATTTGTTTCAATGCTAAAAGATTTCCCTGTTGATACTTGGTATTATGTTGATTCAACTAATGTATTTTGAGCATCACCCACATCACTGCTTGAATATGCAATGGTCTGGTTGGTTGTGCTCGAAACTTCAATCTGCCTTCCTCTATCTTTCGAGGGAAATTTCAAATAATTCCAACAAAAATCTGGTAAAGGCATCCTTGCACTAAAACTTCATCTTTTTATGCAACAAAAATGTATTTTGAGCATCACCCACATCACTGCTTGAATATGCAATGGTCTGGTTGGTTGTGCCCGTATTTAAAGGCATCCCTGCACTACAACTTCATCTTTTCATGCAACAAAAATGTATTTTGAGCATCACCCACATCACTGCTTGAATATGCAATGGTCTGGTTGGTTGTGCCCGTATTTAAAGGCATCCCTGCACTACAACTTCATCTTTTCATGCAACAAAAATGTATTTTGAGCATCACCCACATCACTGCTTGAATATGCAATGGTCTGGTTGGTTGTGCCCGTATTTAAAGGCATCCCTGCACTACAACTTCATCTTTTCATGCAACAAAAATGTATTTTGAGCATCACCCACATCACTGCTTGAATATGCAATGGTCTGGTTGGTTGTGCCCGTATTTAAAGGCATCCCTGCACTACAACTTCATCTTTTCATGCAACAAAAATGTATTTTGAGCATCACCCACATCACTGCTTGAATATGCAATGGTCTGGTTGGTTGTGCCCGTATTTAAAGGCATCCCTGCACTACAACTTCATCTTTTCATGCAACAAAAATGTATTTTGAGCATCACCCACATCACTGCTTGAATATGCAATGGTCTGGTTGGTTGTGCCCGTATTTAAAGGCATCCCTGCACTACAACTTCATCTTTTCATGCAACAAAAATGTATTTTGAGCATCACCCACATCACTGCTTGAATATGCAATGGTCTGGTTGGTTGTGCCCGTATTTAAAGGCATCCCTGCACTACAACTTCATCTTTTCATGCAACAAAAATGTATTTTGAGCATCACCCACATCACTGCTTGAATATGCAATGGTCTGGTTGGTTGTGCCCGTATTTAAAGGCATCCCTGCACTACAACTTCATCTTTTCATGCAACAAAAATGTATTTTGAGCATCACCCACATCACTGCTTGAATATGCAATGATCTGGTTGGTTGTGCTCAAAAATTCAGTCTGCCTTTTTTTATCTTTCGAAGGAAATTTGAATAATTCCAACAAAAATCTGTTAAAGGCTTTACCACAGACTTTATTTAACATGCAAGCACTTACATTTTTGATAGAAGGCAACCAAAGCCTTGGAGATAGCTTGACGGATGGCATAGATTTGAGCCACATGACCACCACCGCTTACGCGCACGCGAATATCAACACCGGCGAATTTCTCCTGCAAACAAAAAACACAACATACATTAATATCAAAAATTAAACGTATATTTATATGATTATGTGTGCACTTTAATCAGTGAAAACTGTGTATTTTCATTGCACTAAATCAATTTCGGGATAAGTTTGTAGCATCATATTAACATGGCACAGTTTTTATGCCGCTATCACTGCACAACTTACCTTGCCAAGCAACAACAAGGGTTCTTGCAATTTATATTGCAACACTTTTGGTTCGATTTGTTCCAATGGACGGCCATTGACACGAAGTAAACCACGTCCGCGCTTGCAGTATGCTACAGCTGTGGCAGTTTTCTAAAAATAAAAATAAATAAATCAAAATTGTCTTAAGACATACGGAATAAGCGTAAATCTGAAAATAAGCGTGAATAAAAATTCTCCCCAAAGGGTTTTGGTTTTTCGCACGTGTAATAAATGTACAGCGAAAAGCATACCAAATTTATTTAATAACACAACACATACCTTGCGACCGAAAACTTGAACGGCGTGAATGGGTTCTCTGCGCTGTAAATATACAAAATTTTGATTTTTAATCGAACACTTTTCTCAATAACTTTACAATTTTTAAGCACTATTACCTTTTGCTGCATTTTGCTTGGCGAGCTGGGTAGGAAAGACCGGAAACCTAATGGCAGCCATTGAACAATAATTCACTGTCATTTTTTTCGTTAAATCTTTTGACGTTTGCTCAAAAGCCAGACGACGCCACCAAGTAGTCATTTTATGTAAACATTATACAATTGCAATTTAATAGTTATTTTAAATAATCTTTGCTTGTAAACCCCTATATTGCACAAAAGGTTTTTAAAACTTATTATACAATTTTTAAGCAATTTTATTTGTTTAGATTATTGTAAAATAAAAGGACCAATAGCAATATCGTAGCATTTACGAGACAGCGCTGAATTTCTGCATACTGCGCGTTAGTGCAACGCTGTGGATTTAGCTAACAAGTAGAAAAGTTGCTGTATGTGCTCGAGGAGGCAAGGAAATTTTGCACAAAAGTATATTAGAATAATTTATAAGTCGCATTGCAAGAGAAAGCATTCCAAGGAATGGCCTCGATACCATTCAAGCACACAATGATTCAAAAAGATCCTGCAATACAGACGTTGCAATGTTTCGCTGAAGATGAGCCCGAAGAGGGCGAAATTGTTGATGACCTAGAGTTTATAATATCATCTGATGAGGAGTATAATATGCGACAGCGAATTAGGGAACTGGAAGCTGAAAATGAAGAACTCGAAAAAATAGAGAAAATTTCGGGCATTTACAACAATGAGTACAGTAAGTAGGAATTGGTATAGTTTTAGAAAAATTTTAAATTGCTTTTACAGCTTATGCTGATAAGGATCAGTGCACTAGCAGAACAACTAGAAGTCGCCGCAATTCCAGCGATAGGTATGAGCGTTCACATAGACGCGTCACAGAAGTGCACAAAGAAGAAGCATA
>JXPQ01015306.1:6027-23950 GCA_001014675.1 Ephydra gracilis
ATTGCCGCAATCACGCATATTGGCGACCCAATTCTACTCACAGTTGTTGCGGAAGAAGTCAAAATCGGTCGTGATGAACCACCTGCAATGGCGTCCACAGTTCAGCTTGCATTCTTTTTACCAGATCGCTCAAATTCAGCGCCATATTTTGAAAATGACCAGTAAGTCGAACTTAATTATCCAATATCCAGGACTACTATATATTAGATTACTTCCCTTTAATCGTAGTTACATTTCAAGAGTTGATGAAAATGCACCGCAGGGCACAGCACTAACATTTGCAGATCCTTATTCGCCTAGAGTATTTGATGATGACATTGGCAAGAATGGCGTATTTTCTTTAACATTGTTGAACAACAACGGCACCTTTGAAATAACTCCAAATGTCGCCGAGAGAACGGCTTCTTTCCTAATACGTGTGCGTGATAACGCGTTGCTTGACTATGAAGAACGCCATTCAGTACAATTTCAAATCTTAGCACAGGAACTGGGACCATCGACAAATTTATCGGCAAATGTTAATGTAACTGTTTATATAAATGATGTGAACGACAATCCTCCAGCTTTTGATATGCCAATGTACACTGTTGAACTGCCAGAGAACATGACTGTGGGCACTAAGGTCGTACAAGTACACGCCGATGACATTGACTCCGGAGAGGGTGGTAAAGTTCGATACACAGCAATTTTGGGCTATTTGAATACTTCGCTCAATCTCGATTCTGAGACGGGCCTAATCACTGTCTCCACCAATAATCATGGTTTTGACCGGGAAACAATGCCAGAATACCATCTCTATGTCGAAGCCAAAGATAACGATGGTCTAGGCAATCGTGCGCAAGTGCCGTTAGTGATTAAAATTATCGATATTAATGATGAGACTCCAGTTTTTGATAAGGACTTGTACGAATTTATTCTGGCCTCAGATCTTACCAGTTTCACGACGCGTGCGTTTATTCATGCGGATGACAAGGACGCGACCCCACCAAACAATGAAGTGCGGTACGAGCTAATAAACGGTAACTACGAAAACTACTTCGTCTTGGATAAGATAACAGGGGAAATAACTGTACGGGAAAAAATAAGACTACGCGCTAGAAGAGCAACAAGTGCTCGTCAACGTCGCGAAGCTAACATGGCTCGGAGTTTTGATATGTTTACATTGACCGCAAGAGCCTATGATTTAGGTGTGCCAGTGCGATCCAGTATGACCACCATACAGATATATCCACCTGAGAGTCGAACACGGTTCGTTACTTTTGTCGTGCCAGGTTTAAATCCAGACAAGCTTAAAACAGAAGAAACACTCTCAACCATCACTGGGGGTAAGGTTATCATACACGAAATCAGACCGCTACGTCCTGATGAGTCTGCTGGAAGTAGTTTACCAAACAGTGGTTTGAATACAAAGGACCGCAGTGTCATAACAGCAACTGTACTTTATGACAGCTCCTCTGTCGTTGACATTTCACAAATTCAAAATCGACTCTCACAACATAACAGTTCGTTTGCCATAATGACTGACGAGTCGTCTCCAGCAGATGTAAGTGCAAAGTTAAAACTTTATTTTGAAATCCTATAATGTATTGCCAAAGGCTCTTACCCCATTACAGACGCTGTACAAGGCAGAAAATAAATTACTATTTTGGCTTCTTATTCTTTTGGCAATACTTGTTGCACTCACTATACTGATACTCTTAATGTGTTGCATATGCAGCTGGTGTCCTCTCTATGGAGCTACTAGGTAAGTGCACCCGCATGAGTTGCTAACCGTATTTAAGTACATCTTATCAAGTTGTGGAAAGATAAATCAACTTCATGTGCTAACTAAATCATTATCCTATCTTAATCCTTTCTTTTCTCTTGTAGCAAAAGAATAGTTAATATCAGTAGAACTGAAGACGATGTTCATCTAGTTCATAGGGAAATGGCAAATGGAAAACAAACAAAATCTGTTCAGGTAGATTTTGAATTTGAATAAAGACGTTATTCTACAGTGAATAGTGAACTAAACTATTTCCACTATTAAGCAAAACAAAAGAAAAACTTTTAAAAAGTTCATTAAATTAAATTGCACAATTTTTTGTTTTTCATTTTTTATTTCCTCAATGTACGAACTTCCCAGTAAACTTTAAAATTTTTGAAAAACTGTAGTGGGTTGCTGCATAAATTAACAAGCGTTTAGTCCATAGAATTAACACACTCTTCAGTTTATGTTATTGCTATCAATTAGCTTATGGCCTTCAATTTTATTTTCCGATTCCTTTTTAAAAATATTTTCACAATTTATTTAATGCCATATTGAAGTCTTGAGATATGCTTTTCAATACTGGAAACCTTCATTTTCAATTTATAGGTCGCCGAGTGGATGGGAAGACGCGAGGCCTGGTCAGCTGAGAAACCGACAGATTCGCGAACAAAACCTACCCGTTGGGAGTTCCACGATGGACGCGAACAGTATGGTGAAAACATAGTAGAACAGGTACCGGGACATAGCGTATACAATAGTAACGAAGAAAGACGACGTATCCGCTCAGCAGAAGAAAGGCAAAAACATGTTAAAATAAGGTATGCTCTAAACAATCCGAAGATAATGAAGCATATTGGTAATATGTTTACTTTCTTTTTATTTATATGAAATACAGAAATTTCGGTGTTACCAAAGACGATACTCATCTAAGTTTTCATAATTCTAGAACTAATTTAATTAACGACCGCGATCTACTTGTTGAAGACATAAACAATGCAGAGTATAGTAATGAAGGTGAAATCTATCGACAAAACAGGGTAAAGCGTCAGCAACAACAACAACAACGTAAGGTATTCGATGATGACTCTATGCGACGTCATGAAATTGACAGAGGTAGCGATATTGATCTGAATACAGCTCGCAGTAGCATGAAGAATAAACGCGAATTCTTTATAAAAGAGGGCAATGCTGAAATTTTACAGTTGATGACGCGCGATAAAACGCGTGAAGGTGTGAATTTCGAGGATGAAAATATTTACGTAAATGTGCCAGTTAAGCAAGCTAATGCATCGCATGCTCCGCTGCTGTTTGTAGAAAATTCGGGCAAAGAGATTCTGATGCGGCGGTTTATAGAAGAACAGCCAGATGGTAAACAGATAATACGGGAGCATTATCAAATTGTGCCGGGCGCAACATACATACAAAATTTACCCAATGAAATACAGCCAAACTCAACGCTTAAAGGAGACACATTCCCACTTGGCAAATCAGGGCCGAACAGTATTGTCTACTCGCAAACAGAACCAGAGGTCAAAGTCATACATACCCAACACACAGAAGGGGGAGTTGCAATTCAGCAAACTGGGTTAGCAACACAAATGCAACCTGCTGGGTCGAATCAGTCATTATCATTGGAACTTGAAAACACATTGAAACAGCAGAATGAATTGCTACGGCAAATTTTATTAGAAAAAACCCGCTATCCGCAAACTGATGTCGGACTGGAAACACAAAGCCTTCCGGGAAATTCAATGGCTATTGCAACGCAAACCGATTGCGAAGTTGGTACGCAAACCGATAATTTGAATGAGTTTTCAGTAGGAAGTACGCAAACTATAGGTATGCGTCGAAAGGCGCGTAGTGAAAACGATGATTCCGCGTCAGAAGATGACTACGAATACGTGAGATTTTCACCACCCAATAGTCCAGAAGGTGTCTATTGGGTTAAACGACGACGGCTGAAAAAGCGTTTAAAAAGTCGAGATGGAACAAGGCCAGGCAAGCGTATTGTAATGCTCGAAGAAATGAAACGGAAAATACGTACTCCCATAAAAGAAGAAGATGATGAAATTCAAGAAGTACGCAAACGTACCCCTCCCAAAAAACCTTTAAGAGAAACGAAAGCCAGCATTTTAAGGCGCAATAAAAACGAAGAAAAGAAGAAATCGTTGGAAAGCACAAGGACCATACTCAATGAGGAAATTCTTGCAGAAATATCAGATTCACTTGATGATAGATCCAGCACAGATGAACGAAAAATCCATAACATTCAAGGGGAGCATGTACACTATATTGGTAATACAGAGAATGCCTACAATGATGATTTATATTATGATGATTCAGATCCCGACGAAATTGTTATCAAAAGTAATTCCCTTGGTGCTAGTCACAATGGAAGAGACAAGAACTACAAAAAAAATTCGGAAAAAGAGAAACATAGGTTCGAAATACATATAAAGGATGCACACTTGGAAACGCACCCTTCCACAAATACTTCTGCGCAAAAAGAGCATAATCCCAAAGCGCAACCAAGACTCTCACGCAGAAATCGATCTAATGAGAGCTTAACCTCTCAATCAAATAGCAGGAGACAGTCTTCATCAGAACCACCACAAGACAGAGTAACATTAACAAAATATCATTCAAATGGCAGCAACGCCAGTATAAAGTCAAATTCACAAAAGCAGAACAATTCATTAAAGAATCGTACATATCAAAGTGAATCAGATCTTGTCGACCATCAGGAAATATATGAAAAAAATGTACGCAATGTGCCGAAGTATATGGATTGGTACTACAGCAAAAAGAAAACACAGAAAACTGAACAAAGTCCAACATCGATTAGTCAGGTTTCAACGAAGAAAAAGTCTTCAAACACTGGCGAAAAACAAATATCGAAAACTCGTATTACAATAAAGCATGATGATGCACACGGGGATAATGTCAAATTTAAACCTGAACCAGCTCCACGAAAGTCACCTCCAAAAGCTAACCCTCTTTTAAAAGAAGATATTGTCATTAGCAAACAGCATACAGCACATAATGACAATGACACAAATCACCCACTGCTACAGCATTCCGAACACAGATTTGAACGGGAAAATGCTCCAGATGTGCCAGTTCCGCCAACCAATTTGCCGCACTATATGTATCCGGAAACTCCACCTTTTGCTACAACTAAAAAGTCAAATGCAAGTGACAGACCATCAGACAAACCATCGCCTATCAGAGAAAATGAAATCAAACACTACAAGTCAATTGCCAATGTTCAAAGCGATGACAGAACTCAAAGTTCCACTTCTCAGTCGAATGTACAAAAACAGCTTAACGCCGCAACTCTGGAAGATGATCACGATTCTGGTATTGCAATGAATTCATTGCTCAATAGCATGGGCCGTCGAAATCCAATTGCTGACAAAAAGAGCGTATTCACGATTGCCTACGATGATGTCCGAAAAGTTAAAAAAATCACATCTGGTGGCGAATCGCCACAGAACTCATAATACTTCATTCCATAAAAAATACTCATTTAAATATTTTACAAAATATTGTGATATGCTTCAAGCGAAACTATTTAGAAATCGTGTTTAATTCAATAAATCAACTAGTTACAGCGCACTCGCTATATACAGCTATACTTGTATATTATGTATTAAAATTATTACTACTACTAATAAGACTTTGACTGTACACACTTTTTTACGTAAATAAATATATGTATTTATACTCTTACATCGATTACATCATACTTAGCATAGATTCTTCAATGAAATTTGAAATGTATACTTTCTCTTTACAACTGCCATATGAGTTTTTCGAGACGGTCATTTAAGGTTTTCGAATAAGTTCATGTTTTGTACATAAATAAAATCATAGATTAATTACTACACATAGGCTAACACATATATAGCAAACAACATTATAGTTTTTAATGTCGATATCTAGTTTATAAATAATAAAAAACAAAAACAAGTTTGTGCTATAAACTATATGTTATATAAAAAATATTCTTAATAAATCTATTTATTTTATAAAAGTTTTTCTTTTTGTTTTGGTTGTATAAGTACTACGCTGTAAAGCCCCTAAGAGAACACTCGAATTGTTAAAGTCAAAACGCATTGTAATTGTTGGAATTTGGAATTGTATGCATTACTATATTCAAAACTGGTCGTAATGTGGTGGATCAATAGCCTCGCACTGGACTCGATCAAATTCTTCAACAGAATCCAACACCACTTAAGTCAAAAGAATAGTCCCTGAAAATATGAAATAGATGACCATTTAGACAGCGGAATGATAGTTTGTGCAAAATTCATATTCATTATGGCATTGTCATTTCTCAAGTCTACCATTGTGTATTCAAAAACTACTTCCGTATTGACCACAATTTCTCCAAAACTCTTATTACCAGTCCGAATCACTTGTTTTTAATGAATAAAAGACATAAAAAAGAAATCGAGACGAGAACTGAAGTACCGGACATCAAACGCAATTAAAATATAATTGGATGATTAGATTATTCGTTGGCGTAAATGTATTATTTCGAAACAGCTCTTATTTAAATAAATAATAACAATAAACTTGTATGAATATACATTAATTCGTTTTATTTCAATTTTTCAATTGATATAATCGTAATAATTTCTAAAAGAATCTGTACAACATCCCCTAGAGTATGCATTCCATATTTTAATTAATAAATGCAAAACACACTGCTAAATTTATGCAATGGAGTGCCATATTTATGGGCTTCTATTTCGGGTCCACTAATATCTCACTAAATTGAAAAAAATAGCAAAAATCGCAGTGTATTGCTTACTTAATTTTTTAGCATCTGCAAAAAGTAAATTCTACTTTCGTGTTTTGCGATTAAATGACTGGATTCTACGTACATACGTAGGATTGATCTTGCACGTATGTGTTGCAGGGGTTCTATTATCAAATCAGTAAAATACTCCTCTGAAAAACAAGCACATATAAGTTATTCATAATTCCAATTTACCATGTGGCGCTCAAGCATAGATAGTATCAAAATCTTATGAAAATGGTCTGGCTGTTCCCAATAAACAAATCCTACTTAGGATATATGACACTTCCCGAGTTAATGACGAATTACGTATCCAGTGGAATTATGAGATGTATGCATACAAAACAAGCTCGTTAAGTGTTTCATATCCACGGAGCGGTGAGAGGAACAGAGTGCTTGAGACGTCAGACTTTATACACTTGATTATAAAATTATTTGTGCAATATTTAAATCCAAAATATTAATCCTTCAAAAAAACAAATTTGTTGAGAAAATTAAGTTAGTTAATCTGCTATTAATTGTTCTCAAACATTATTTGAGTATTTTATATCAAATTGTTATTCCATGAAATATTAAAAAAAAAAAAAAAAATTAAAACCATTGTATCCTACTGGTCCGGTTTAAATGTTAGATTAACATTTGGCGTGGATGGCAACTCTAATAGCAGCACTTTATGTCATTTCGTTCGAAATGCTGCTTCAAGTATGCTTACATGATATTAATTAAAGATTTAATTTCGGTTATTACCCAACTGCTAATGGATTGATGTATTAATTATCTAGAAACAAAAATTCGCCTTTATATTTTCTTAATGTATCTGCAGCTACTGCATTGTTTTTTTACCTATGCACGCTAGGCATGTGTTTACAGCGCAACATTTATGTTTATAAACATGTTTTGCTTAACATACATTTAACATATCCGAAACTTTGTTTTCGCTGTATAAATTGTACTTCTCCCATTATTTACTTTGTGCTCTTTGTTAGATTCGGTTGTGTTGTGCGGTCGTTGTGCTTGTAAACAATTTATTCTTGTAATTTGTTTTAAAATAAAATTTAAATTCATTTGAGTATTGCTTATTAAATTATTGCAAAATGTGCAAGTGCTTAGCGGAAAATGTGGCTTGCTGGTATGTGTAAAAGAAACTGATTTCGTCTTAAGTAAAACAATACTCACTGCAATTATGTTAACATAATGATCATGGTTGAGCATCAAATTCAATTTATTGCTCGCGGAAGTATGATTTGTATAATATTAAAAAGTGAACTTATGCTATTTTTGTTATATTTGATTGTCAATAATATGTATGTTGGGCTTTTTTTGTAATATTATTAAGGGCGTGTCGTATGCGAATGCTGTCTATTATAGTCTATTTTTCTTTTTGTTAAATAAAGAAATTTCTAACCGACACATCTGTTAATTATCAGCAGTAAACATATTTTGTAATTGAATTGGTTATTTATTGATTAAACTTCAAATTCATTACAAAACTATATTTTGTTACAGTTTCATTAGTTATCCTTTTAATAATTTAAATATACAATTAAGAATAATATACCTCGAGGTTAGCTCAAACACGCTTGAATATAGAGTTATTGACGTGAAGTATAGAAAAATCATCCCCCATTTATAATAATCTTATAAATAAACTATGCAGGCTTTATGTGTTTTTATTTTCATTTCTACTATTTGCCTTTGCAAAATTGGCGCCAATAAACCCTTAGACACTGTGCTTATATCACTATTGCACGCGAACGCTGTCACACCAAATTGTCCTGTCTCCAGCGAGGCGAGACGCGTTGACTCCACCCTCTTTGCTTTATTATCATATGACATTAAACATCCTGTTTTCCAGTGCCAATGTACACATGTACTCGAGCTTTATTGCGCTATGCTGGCACAAATATACAAACATCCAAATATCACATTGCTTGTAGTAGTATGAGCTTATATCTAATTATCTGTAGCATGATATCATTTTCAGCAAACAGACTAACGAGTGCTTGTTTACTTTACTGCTGTATTTGGCTTCTGATAATTGAATTTCTTTATTATACAATCAAAATGCTGCTTTCATATATTTTTAAATTAAATATTTTACTTGTGCAACAAATACAATTCGCAATATTGAGTTGCAAATAAATTGTACCATAAGGCACTTTGGATGATTAACGATTTCTTCATGTCCAAATTTCTTTCTTTAATTTGGTTGATTAAACGATTTTCTTCTAATAATGCAGATCTACATATAATAAAACTTTTAGTTAGTAAAAGTGTGCTATATAATGTCCTTTAGTGTTTCACTCATTTCCGTTAGTAAGTCATTGCTAGCGTTGATGAATACATATATAAAATCAACGTAAAATCGGAAGTAAAAATTGTATGGCACCTATGGGAAGTTTGACATTCATTGCGGTTTTATGAGATTCATTGAAGCCTAGTTATTAAATTTTGTACCATTTGCAATAAAAACACTTTAAAAAATTTTTTCAGTACATGTTGGTTAAAGTGTTCCAGGGAGATTCTAAACAGACTTTATAATATAATGACAATAAGGAATTGCTCCCTAACTATAAAAATTCAATGGCTTGCAGTAAATAAGTAGACTTTAAATCATAATTCATTGATATAAATGTAAAAGGTCTATAACAGGTTCGAGAAATTCTGTACTTATTCCGCTCAAATGTCGTAAAGCTATAGTGACGGTTTAAATCGTCATAAAATTTGAAACTGCATTTTTATAAAAGCGTAACACGTCTCGGGTATACCGACGATACGCCAGATTACTCAAATACGCTCAGAAGATGGGTATAGCAATTCTATGGGTCTAGTAATTAAGTAAGTAATAAAAACACACGGATCACTTCAGAACAAACGAATTTTTATATCTTACTATAACTTTCAATATTTTTATATATTCGCAATAACTAAATTGAATAAATTTAATTTCTTTTTCAGCTGCTTCAGTTGTGCGCTTAGTGTATTAATATCAATTATTAGTACATTTTTAGTGGTTTTCATAATTGCTGGAGTTCTTATTTGGTATTTCTATTACTACGAGGAAGATGATGCATCACAAATTAAAAACGATCTCACAGATGCATTTCAAAAGAATTTGGAAAAAGCAAAGGATTCAATTCCAAAGTTCAACTAAACCTACCTACCTACTTTCAGTTTTTTGGTATATATTGCTATGATTATTATTTATTTATTTCATATTTGCAACACAATAAGCTAAAAGCTAGTCATAATGGCAGCTTAAGAAGGTTAATTATTTAATTATAATTTATAACTAGACTTTTTTACTACAATAATATACTTTTATTTATTTTATATAATTTATGAATCTCAAGTATTTATTAAACATTAACACAATTTAAATTATTTAACAAATATGGAAAAGTTTTTTTTTGTTTAATTTACACATTTAAAATAAATAATATTGAATGTTATTGAACTATTTAAGCAACACATTTATTATACATTTAAAATCTCAAACAAATTGCATTTTTTAAACATACAAATTAAGTGTCTTAATATATATTGATATGCAATTACATATATAAGCAGTCAAATATGTTTTCTACGTATTTTTGATGTTTTTTTTTCATATGCATAAACGATTTTACAATAAATGTTCCATTATATACAGCTTGTAAATATTTGTTTTTAATTATTTGCGTAGCAAAAGAGAGTTTTTCTTTATTTCACAGCTACAAAGGAAATTTTAAATGCATAATCAACAAAGTTATAAAATCTATATTAAAAGCAAAATAAATATCTTTGTTAAATAAAATGGAGGAGCTGCTGCGGGACACACATTTATTGCTTCAAACAATGCAAAATTTTAATGAATTTCCTAATTTCGAAAATTTTTGCCTCCAATTATTATAACATGTCGTTGTAACGTTATCATCGTACAGAGTTTGTTGTAAACAAAAGCAAAATTTCTAAATTTAAACTCGAATGCTTGTAATCAAGATAATTTCGATTTAATCTCTTCAAACAATTTTGTTTTATTCATTTTTATGTGTATGTTGCGTTGTGTCTGCAATTAGAAAAATTCTAGAACTTTGCTAAGTTCTATGGTTCTAAAGAATTGTGTGTTTAAAAAACAATTTATTTACAATTAACACGTCATTTCCTTTTAAATCTTTATTTTTATTCAGTCTCGTACAACAAGCAGTTTGCTTGCGTTTTACATTAGGGACTTAATCTTTTCAGGTATCCTTTGGAACACTTTTTAATTATGTTTTTGACAAGCATTATATTTAGGACAGAGTGGATTATTAGCTACATGGTTCATGCAGATGTTCTCAGTCAAAAAATATGAAGTCACTTGAACATACGCTTATGGCAGAAATGACTAATTTATAATTTTTGTTCTAAAGATTAGGATATTAGTTCTTAATAACTAATTTAGTCCTGGGCATTTACAATATACGATTAATGATCTGAACTTTGCTTTTCGAGAACAAAGAAACAATTTAAAGGACTTTTTTTATATGAACTTTTTAGCATACAAAAATTTCATTAATAAAAAAAAGGCGGCAAAATACGTGCAAAGGTGGGTAAGTGAATCCGCTTAAAAGATAATGCTTCGTTTTATACTTTTGTATATACAACTTAGATTAGCTTAGCTCTTCAAAATCATGATATGGCAAATATCCTTTGCATGCTTGTGTTCCGCATAGACAACTAATACGTCCGACTGATGAATGTTCGTTTATTGCTGGCAACTGTGTAGAGCAACCGTAATCGAAGCACAACTCCTCACCTGCTGCTATTGACTTTGCTGCGAAAATTGCTACAGAAATTTTTATTAAACCTAAATAGATGCATTAACTAATCATAATAGGTAAATACCAATTTTGGGAATAGCACAATCCACTCGTACAGTATACAAGCAACAATTTGGTTCGCAAGAATGATTTAAATAACGACCGATATTGCCCTTTCTACTTGGATCCACAATCATTGCATAAAAGCAATCTCCATTTAGTGATGAATATTCTTTAAGGTATAAAATATAGTTCATGTTTCCACATTTAGCATTTGATGCAAATCTTGTAATAGCCTCCTTCTTCGTCAATAGTTCGCCTGCATATTCGCAAACAAATTCACCTTTTTGAATTTGTTTATTCGTTACCAAACCATAGGATTTATACTTTTCTAAGTATACAACTTGTAAGTGCTTTCTTGGCCCAAATTGCACAGCACGATTATTGCACGTAGCTATATCGCAAGAACAACTACCAAAGCATTCATATATAGGATATATTTGTTCAATATTTTTCAGAATTATTTTAAATTCATCTCGCAAATAGTTGCCACCATGATGACATTCTTTACAATTATTGCTTTTACACTTGCAAGCACATGAATCACTCAAAATTGAATGATACAAATCTTTTAAATGCTTGTACTCCGTAGTTTTATCATCGTCACAAAGTACATTTTCCAATATGTACTCAATTGAATCATCGACATGGTCGTAGTCATCATTTATTTCAAAACTATGTTCATCCATTTATCTAGTCAGTTCAAAACTTTTGTGTGTTTTTAATAAAGGAAAACTACAATTTAAGTCAAAATCAACTGTTTATGACATTTGCAAATTATGTGAGGTTATACTGAAGCATGTATTAAGTATAACTTTTTTAAATTTTTGGAATCAAATTCAGTTATAAATTGACGGTGAAAATAGATATAATCAACAAAAATATGTTCACGTTATAGTTTAACTTAATTCTTCAATATATCAGTTTTCAACTGACTTCAAGACACCTTTGCACTACATAAATCAAAATGACTTTAGTAATACATTATAATATATAATATAAAAATTATATTGGATACATATATATGTTATACTTAAGGTGTCATCAACTTTAACCAAATAATGTATCGAGCACGAATAAATTTAAATGAAGCACCGGACGGAGTGCACTCATAGTTGCAAAATCTAATTTTAATGTGTGATATCTAAAATTCCCAAAAAATCCCAGTCAGAATCACGTATATGTATATATATATATATATTTTAGACCGTTAAATTTTCAATTACATTTATTTCCATAATAGTTCAAAAATGCAACATATTATTCATTCAATTACATAGTCTTCGTCGAAATCATACTTATCGTCTGAGCTTAGAGTTAAAGAAAAATTATCCAAAACTTCAGCTATTTGACTAACTTTCTTTTCATTTTTCAATGTCTTTTTCTTTTTCTTCTTTTGGAGCTCTTTTATATTTTTATTCAGCATCTGGTTGCCTGTAATTGAATAAATGTACAATAGCAAACATTTTAAATCTCTGTAAATTACCTTCAAGCAGAAGCGCTGGATCTTCCTTTTCTTTTCGATCATCATCCATTTTACGTTTTCTGCCTGCTATTACTTTTTCTTGACAAACAATTGCAGAGGATGCCGGCGCATTTTCGCTTATAGTTGAATCCTTTATAGTCAAACATTCAACGGGCCCACTCGATGTTATTTCCATTACGTCTTCACTCTTAACGTTACATTTATTTAAAATTTCTGTTTCCATTGCCTCGAAATTGTCAACGTCAAATTCTCGTGCATCTTCATGCACAATAGAGGCACTAATGTGTACAGCATTATTATCTATTACTTCGGGTGGCTGCGTACAATATTTTATCTTCCCTGTATTCCAATCGTTGAGTACACTTCTAGCAGCTGCCACAACATCTGGAATCCCCTTTTTCAAAAACTTGCCTAAATGTTGATAATATAATACACTTTTATTTTTCAAAATGAATCGACATACCCATGCGTGCTGCTTTCTTCGCAAAGAATTCCTCGTATGTGTCATACTCTGTAATGTCGTACATTTTGCAAAAATATGCTTTACTGGCACGTTTTAACACACTCTCAGCAATAGTGAAAGGATCCTTCACGTCACCAACTCGCTGTGCGTTTTTCAAAACAACAGAGCCTGCATCGTCTTTGTTCGGATTTGTGAAAACAATACCAGGGCAGTCTATTAACTTTATTTTAGAATCAAGTTCAACCTCTTGCATTGATCTAAAATACACACGAAAAATATCAAATAGATTAGAACTGTTTTTTTATTTTAATTACCTCGTCACACCAGGAGTGCTACCAACCATACATGACTTCCCACGTGTCAGTGAGTTTATAATTGAACTTTTTCCAACATTTGGTATTCCCACCACGCCAACGCGTATTGACGTCTTTATACCTTTATTGCGACAATAGTTGCCCAACATTGACATGAGCAATTCAGCACCAATACAAACAGAACCTTGCATTGCCTTCTCTGTATTCATTTGATGAAATTTACGACGGCCCAAGCGATTTGCTTGATCTTGTGTTGAAGCTTTGAAAGCTGTGACTGGCCCAAAACGTCGAAAATATTTAATCCAACTATTTAGATTTTCTTTGGGTACTAAATCTGATTTGTTTAAAACAAGCACTAATCTCTTGTTGTTTCCAGCCGATCGAACAGCTCTTTCAACTTCCAAGCATCTTGTTCCAAGTGGATCTCTCGCATCTACAACTTCGAGTATAACATCGGCATTCTCAATAACTTTCTTGAACTCTTTAAAATATTGTTTAAGGGATTGCTCCTTCGTTATATTGCTTTTATACTCTTTCTAAAATTGTAAGGTAACTATAGCGTTCGCCAAGTTAATTTGAAATTACATACTTCATCTGTAACTTTTTCGTTTTCATGCATTACAGCGTGAATATTGCCTCGCATATCGGCATCATCAACCATATCTTCAAGGCATTTGAATTTGTTTGCGTCTTGATTACTTTTATAGGCTTCACGGCGTTTTTTGCGCTCCTCCTCTTGTTTTTTCTTAGCTTCTGCGACATTTTTCAGTATTTCATCTTTAAAAGGACAAATATTTGGAATTTGGATAAGTTTTTGCTTTTTACTGCCTTTCTTAGGGTTCTTTTTCGCAACGCGTCGCTCCTTCCTATTGTGTTCACGGACCTTCTTTTCAATTTTATACCTCAACCTCCCAGTGATACGTTTCGATTTCTTTGCTAAAATTGATTAAGAATGTAAAAAAGATAATAATTTTTAATTTCAAATACTTGCTTTTCAATTTTTTTAATGCCATTTTAACTGTTCGTATTCAAAACAATGTGCAATATAAAAACACGTGAAAAGTGACAATTATGAAGCCTATCTGACTACGATTACACTCAATGGCTGGACTGTAACCGTGCAACATAGCACATTAGAATTTAAAAAATGCAATTTTAATATGCTATCATTTTAAATAGCATTTAAAATCATCAAAACGGCATATTCACACATAGTCTTCATGTTTATTTGGTCAAGGTTAACATTTTTTTTCTAAAAATTTCGTTAACTCAAACACCAATGTGTAACTACGGCCCATATGCATTAGGCAGCAGGCAACAACCGAACATATTTATTATATTGAAATCAGCTGTTAATGTGACGTAATGCACATTTTAAGTTACAGGCAGTAGTTCTCAATATAAGTTTCGGAAATGTCTTTCAAAGTGATTATATCGTCAATTCTACAGAATACGAAATATAATAATGTCTTAAAATCTCTGAAAGTTAGAAATTTACATAGTACGACATGTCTAAAAAAGGCTGAAGACCGAAAAGAAATGTTAGCATCCATGCCGGCGAAGGATGAAGGTACAATTGGCGAGAAATCAGTAGATATAGACAGTCTTGTAAAAAAGTGGGATATTGAGAAATTTTTGAATACATACTCGTAGATTAAGCCATTCCCGTTACAGGAAAGATAAATTATTCCCACAAGCCGAAACAATGCAGCAACTCTTCAATGGAATTCCATTCAGTGAGCTGCCGATTTGCAATATTAGAGTATCACCAAACAATACTATAATTTCAGTAACCGACTCCAAAGGTAAGCCACCAGGAAACAGCTAATAAGAATTAAAAAATAATTAAAATATTTAGGTGTGGCGAGACTAATAAGGTCGTGTGGAGTTGAAGGGTTTAAAAACACAAGGAAAGGAACAAATATTGCTGCCCAAGCAACTGCAATCAGCATAGGAAGCGTAAGTTTTGAATACTTGAAACTAAAATAACCTGACAGTATATTGTGTGAAATCACTAGAAAACCATAGAACTTGGTTGGAAAACAATTCGCGTAAAGGTGCGTGGACTAGGGCCAGGTAGAATGGTAAGCATTCAAAAAATTGTACAAAAAATCAATTAAAACACTATTAATATTGTTTAAATTGCAATTAATTCATTTATACATTTTTTATATTTTAGTCAGCTATCAAAGGGCTGCAAATGTCTGGGTTGGAAATTGTTTCGATTACTGATAACACTCCAGTTTCCTGGAATCCTCCACGACCTCGAAAGCAAAAAAGCTTGTAATCATTTTTGTATTGAAACATATACATATGTAATAAAAATATTTGAGGTAAATTCTTAAAAGTATTATTTAATTAACCGAAGGTCCATACATTTGGAGATATAAAGCAAATATTAATTTTCCCAAAATTTAACTCTCTCAAAGGAAGCCATTAAATTTAAAACAAATTGACATAAGACTATGCACTACGTATGTACATTGAATCCTTTATTTTTACGGGACAAGTGAAAAAATATGCAAATCGAGTATCTGCTCTCCTTTTACAGCAACATCAACTAAAACCTGCTTAGAGTATTATTTGAATGTCCAGATTTTTGACGAAGCTGAGATTCATTCTTCTTTATTGGTAATTTGTATTAATGTTAATGGCAGTTTTAGCCGACTGTTTAACTGTATTATCAGCTAAATCAAAAATGTTTTCTACCTCGACCAGTTTAATATTTTTTAACTAAAAGTAATTGCTTGAAAACATATTTAAGCTGCAATAAAACAGTTTTTTCGCTGTTGTCATATTTTAGAATTTATGAGTTTTCTCAAGTAAAAAAAAAAAAAAATCGTGTACATTTATATGGGAAATCCCCTCAATGTAGAACTTAGCAACTGAAGCTGGGAAATGAAAATGCTCTTTGCGTAAATTTTAGCATCTGGCATTACATGATCAGGTCTTGTCCTAAGCAATCATACGGCGCCAGTCGTTCCGATAATTTTCAACTTGACGACAGTCAACCCAAACCGGTACAAGATTGTAATGGTCAATTAAATACCATGGGATTTAAAACATAACAGATAAATAAGCAAAAGCGCTTACACTAAGCAGCTTATTGGTTAATATATGGTAACAAAAGCTTTATTATAATTTTGCAAACAATGCATGAGATTATGCGAGAAAAAATGAAATATGTTGTTTAATAATTCAAATATTAAAATATAGAAAAAAAAACTTTTGAGTATATATATATATTTAATCTTTTTTGGCACAAGGCAATTTGTATTGTTGTTTTGCAGCGCTCGTAGATAACTTATTGCATTTTTTCAGTTTAAATAAAAATTTCATATAATATTTATAAAAAAATTTTAACTAGCCCCACCTCGTCTATTCGCCATTTTTTACGGTCTTCGCAAAAAATATAACTAAAAGGGATACTTGAAATAAGTTAAATATCAATTCATAAAAATTATTAATAAAATATACAAAATTTACAAATGAATTCTTTAACTCAAAAACATCAATGAGAAATAGTACGTAATTTAACCACGTGATGAAGGTAATAGCGGAAATACTTTCAAAAAGTACTATTATTCTTAACTAAAACAAGATTTAGAAGCTTGAAAAGATATAAATGCGTTTGGGAGTGGTAAAAATGGGCTGCTTCTACTTGAGACATAAAGAACGTACTAATTGTATTTGGCTAGATAAAACTCAAATAAAATGACAATTTTATAAAACAATGTTTTAGATTGTAATTAATTACATTGAGTTTAAAATTTACAAACAATATTTTTTCCATTAATCGATTTAAAATGATTACAAATATTTTAAGCAACTG
This sequence comes from Ephydra gracilis, assembly GCA_001014675.1. Taxonomy (NCBI): domain Eukaryota; kingdom Metazoa; phylum Arthropoda; class Insecta; order Diptera; family Ephydridae; genus Ephydra; species Ephydra gracilis. The sequence continues at coordinate 23,521 of JXPQ01015306.1, forward strand.
GAATGATTAAATCTATGGCATTTGTGATATTGAACAGTGTATGCATTACTTAAATAGCTCTTAAAGATACATACATGATATTCAGTCTTTTTTTGTTTCGCATACTTATGCACACTTTCAGTTAGTATATTAATGTTTTATCTATTTTTTATAATTAACATTTTATTCTAATTCGTGCATTTGACGACTTCTGTTGGAATATACAATTAGTTGTGTATGTTGCGTTTACACACACCTTTATACATATAATGAAAAGAAATGAATATTAATTTTGAGTGATACGTTTGTGTTCTTCATTAAATTTCGGTACAATACTTGGATTTGCATAGAATACCAGTAATTGCAACAGATTAAATCAATTTTGCTTAAAGGAACACCAATGGATTTAAAGCAAATTTAAATCATCTAACGCACAAAAAAAAAAAAAAAA
>JXPQ01015310.1:0-14327 GCA_001014675.1 Ephydra gracilis
GGAAATTTTATTACATAAGCAAAGACCATGCTTTGTTGGCATGCAAAGATACTGTCAAAAGACAGGTAAAGTAAAAAAAAGTAAGTGACATCGATACAACACCCTGTTTTGAATAAAGAAAGCAAGTTGGAAAATATCGCAGTGTCATCACCGAAAGTAATAACCGCATTGTTGGTGAGATTTTTTTAGTGCGAACGGAAGGCCCAGACACTTACCTAGATTAATCAGTGTGAAACCCAAAAGCCGAAGGTTATTCTCAACAATTAACGAATGAATCTAACCCCGTGCGTGTACATTCTTAGTAGAGATGAACTTGTATGCAGAGGAGTTCTTCTGATATGTTTGAGCTCCAGGGAGGGCCTATGCAATTCACTTCTAAGTATGGAGAATCGCAATGCATAGACATGCAGAGTCACCTGCACCAACAAACTAAAGTTGATCTACCTACTAGTAAACCACACTGGCTTCACCGTAGCATGGTTATACCAGATTTTTGATGGTAATGTGCAAAGTATGGAAAACGACAGTCAAGAAAAGAGGAAAGGAAAGGATCAATAAGCACGAGATTCCATACTCACCTTAAGAAAATGGTCGCAATATACTGCATTGTTGTAAATTTTATTCCCCACAATATAAATAAGTTATTCGAAGGACGGACATAGTATTGGTGCATCTTGAGATGAATATCTCTTTTTATAGCCCCATCCAAGATCACGGGAATAATTCAAAGACTGTTGCCACCCACCAAAACCTCCAGCACTATGTGTAAAATGGTTATATACAAAACTTAAGCCAAGTTATGCGTATAGCCGACAGGCACAAAATGTTTACCTCAATTTCAAACGGACATTATTTGAAAGGAAGCGGGATAGCTTTCCTGAGTACCCACAAAATTATAGGGTAGATGAGAGTCTGCCACGTAGAAGTTACGGGTAAACTGCGGATAAAAAAAAACTAGCTCCATCACTTCTATTGGACTAGCAGCTGGACTGTTGAAAGTTGCCACAAGAGATTGGATATTGAAGTTTTTTCCCTCAAAGCCAAAGACACAGCAATTAAATACGTGGCTCATATGAGGGAATTACGACAAAAGGCAAACTTGACTATAACTTTTAGGATTAGAGACATTAACGAAAACGAGGACTTCACAAGAAGCATCAAACCGTACATGGAAGACGTTGCAATCAACTTGAGCGCAATCATCTCCAATGTGTAGCAGTTCATTGCATAGGTTGCGATTCACATCAAAACACCCCAGCCACACGGAAAAGTTTCGAGACTCTAGTAACAAACTAAGCAGGGATGAAGAGGTAGTCCCCTGCATAAGGTCAACCCTTTCCTCAAAATGTCATTGGGCCGTGAACTTCCCATTAACATAGCAACAGAGACTTTGGTATGATCGTTAAATTAAAAAAATTGTTGACGGCAGGCAGTGTTTATTCATGGCTGTACGAACTGGAGTCTTCAAAATTTCAGTTTACATTCCCTTTAAAAATACATTTGTTCAAAAAACTAAGCTAAACTTAAGCAAAAGATAATTTCTTTGTGTACATGGTGAGTATGACCCCAAAAGCTACTCGAGAAAAATCTGACTGAACACTATAAGGAAACTCAATAAATTAGTTAAATCTTCAAATTGTGTCAGCGGAACAGTTTAAAGTAAATAACGAAGGCAGTAACAATCTACGTATGTGAAAGGAAATTATGCAAGTAAGAATAATTTACAAAGATAGGTACAAATAAAATGTACAAACCATGAAAGCGTGAACAACACAACCAAATTCGTTGCTAACAACAAGCGTATTAAGAATGCACCATTCAACGCAACGAGTAAGTGTAATTGATAAGTAACAACCTGCATAGCAAACAGTCAAAATAGCAACCTCAATACATAAGCAAAGATGCAAAGACAATATCGAATGTAATGCAGCTTACTAAAGGCATGTGACATGTATGCCTCTGTATTCATCGTGTACATCAAATAGGTTCGGAAATATTATGGTGTCATCACCAAAAATACTGGCCTCATCGTTGGTGAGTTTTGCTTGGAAAGACCAGATTTAGGACCAATGTGAAAGCAATTGAAGTCAGCCAATGTAAGTAATAAAGGAACGTGGTCAACTGACCTAAACGGGCAGACGTACCTACAATAAGGACAAATATGTAAGACGAGAAGGCGACGCACCATAGGAAATAGATCCATAATGCAAATAACACGTCTACAACGCGACACTAACCTGAACCTAGGATAAAAGTGTGAGATCAAAAGTTAAATTACGTACTAACTCAACGCTTCTCTAGTATTCTGAGTGATCCAAACACTGTTGGATGATTATCGGCAGCGGCAGAGCCACAAACTAACGTTCAAAACAAGATCACCTGAAAATTCGGCACCCTCCATATATATGTGCAACGATTTTTAAAAAGACCGTCCTTTCTCCAAATGGAAACCTCTGTCATTCATTTCAGAAAGGAACATACATTTGTGAAACGAAACTTGGGTCTCGACGGAAGAAATTCTGAGCCTTACAACAAACAGATTCGTGATATTCCGGAAAGCTCATTATAAAGCTCGTTTTGGAGCTAAGGGAAATTGAACTCAATTATCGTCATGAGTGAGCCTTTCTAGTTGTATGTGTCTCAACTTAAATCAACACGTCACTCATAAACTTTTAATAATTTCGTTCTAACACGTTACAGCAGAAGCATGGGTATATATGGTGAACAAGTTTTTCCGGCGGTTCGCAAACATTGAATTACTTTCAAAACTATAACTGATTTGAATAAATGAGTTCTTCTAAATCAGTTTGGTACTTTGCAATTGATTTAGGTTGCCGCTTGAATGCACCGCCTATAAAATGGCCTTTTTTTACACGAAATACCAGCTCTTTTGTCCGATTTTCCTATTATTTTATCAAGCATTTTTTTTAAGGTTCTTTACAATTAAATAGCTGGCGTCAACTTTGCCTTGCAAGAACCTCAAAAAACCCAGTCGGAGAGAGTCAAACTTGGAGGTTTAAGTGGTTAATCTCGTGTGACTTTGACATAAGGCATAAGAGGAAGTTTCCTTATAGAAACTAAATCGTTTAATTTGCAGTGTAGTATGCCATATTTTCCACGCATTCCTTGGCAACCATAGTGATTTAACACCCTTCCATATAGATTTGTATTCCACTTGTTCATGTTTTCTACAAAAAAAAAAAAAATAATAATAAAAATAACACAAAAATTGTCTTATGACTGTTTTGACGTGAACGCCGGACTCCACGATGAGTTCTTCGTTATGCCATGGCATTTCATGGATGTCTTATTTACGTTTCCCAAATATGAGAATTTTTTGATAAATGGTGCCAGAGATTGAAAAATAGGCCTCATCATAAAACTCTGATTCGTGTTAAGTTTCAACCATTTCAGCGAATGTTTGCCCGTTTTTCTAGTGACATAGATGGGCTGTAATAAGATGTTCGTAGTCTGTACTGTACTTCTGCATTGCTCACGAAAATTCGACACCAAATTATTATTATTATCATTGAAAAGCGTATTTCGGCGGCTTCTTCGAATTGAAGCGATTAAAATATAAAAGTTAACTGAAATGAAATTTCTAATAAAGTATTGTGGACAAAAAATTAAGTAATTATTGAGGCTTAATTAAGTTTTATTAACTGATTTCTGTTTCAGTCAATATAACTCCAAACGTGTTAAATACAAGTTAAATTATGAAGAATTTTTCACAGGTAACTTATCCAAAAGAATTTTAATATACGCCGTTTAAAGATAGTAACCTAAGAATTGTGGTGATTATATTAAGAACCAAAATTCTCGTTAAGCAACTAAGTAATAAAAAAAATAAATTTTCATACAAACCAAGTAAAACAAGAACGTGTTTTAAGGGTTATACTTAAAAATTCAATCAAAAACACTTAGAGATATTAAACCAAACTAACAGGCACTCTAATGCATATGATCGTCGTAGTCATCGATGGAAACGGCAACAACAAAATTTATGAAATCAGATGCATTGATAATACTACAGTTAGCGTTTATCAAGCAAAAGAAATAAAATTATCCGATGTCACCGCTGACAAGTCTTTGAACTTACCAAAATCAGGTGAGAACTGGTTGTGTGTGATGAGGCTTATGACACTGTGTTAATGATTTTCAAAAATGAAAGTATGCTCTTGCCAATTGTGTAAATGTTTTGCAAGTCATCCTGCAAATAACAAAGAGTGTAAAAGGAAAAAACAAAAAATTTACCATAGTTTAATACATTGCGATTGTCAATTGTCAATGAATAATATAGTAGCGATTCGCAGAAGAGCAAGAATAACCTTTCTAATGGAAAAATTAAAAACAAAAATGAATAAACACAAACATTAATTCCTTCGAAAAAATTGCGGTGACTTTAATGCGAAACACAGGTGATGATGGCCCAGATTACGCAATTGGAAGGCGGTTGGGCTGCACAAACTTACTTAAAAAATTAATTTGTGTTACCATCCGCTCCCACATAATGGCCAACAGATCCAGAAAAGAAATCGCATTTAATATTTTTATTAGGCATATTTTTGACGATTTAACTAATGCACTAAGCTCTGACTACTCGCTAATATTGATTAATCTGAATACAAACGTGCACTTACACTCAAATAAATACAAGCTAATGAGAAACAAAACTGAGTTGTAATCATTTGCTACATGGATTGAATGAGATACAAATTGCTACTGAATTGGTAGACGTCGATATTCACTAATCTAATTCAAAAAACCGGATTTTTAACAACATGTATTGGACATCTAGATATTCATCAGAAAAAAATATTCTCTGTACATGCATTCGTAGAAAGACTCGGAACAAGATAAAGCGAAGGTCTTAATAGACAAGTTGTGCGAAGCAAAGCCACAAAAGGTCTTAAAAATATTTTAATGGTTTGAAAAAGCAAAAAATATTTTAAAACTACCAAATAATAGGAATATACTTATAAAAAATCATAAGAACAGAAAATTTCCAAGGTATGATCCATTGCAAGGAGTATGAGAATTGCATTGTAAGCTCTGGCAAAAAAAGCTCTTGTGTATATTACATGTATTATCGGTTCAATCCTCTGACGTAGGCATTGTGTGGAAATAATAATTGTGTCCAAAACCAAATAAGCCAGATAATAAAGTTGATCCATATATACCCATCAGTTTGATCACATTCTCTAAAATATATAGAAAACTTATTTTGTAAAGAATACCACTTAAATTACATAGATTAAAAGTTGTTCGAGACCACAAACTTTGGCTGGATCGGGTAAACCCGATCAGTATCATCGCGTATTTCCCTATATAAGAGAAGTGTTAGAGAATAAAATACATTATTTTTTGTGCATTCTTGGATATCCAACAGGTTATGACAAGATTTGGCTTTTTGGATTTTTTTTCCAAGTTGAAGAAACTGCTCTTTATTACTCATTATTATATATTCTGTTGAAAACTAATTTACGCAGATGAAAGTTTGATATTAAAATCAATAGAAATGCTTTAAAAATTAACGCCATACGTCCGAGAGTTTCTCAAGGCAGCGTTTTAGCTCCAATGCCATTAAGAAAAATAAGATAATAATATAATAGATTCAACGATTGCAGATTAAACGGCCTCCATAAATTGTCAAGTTTCTGCAGAGAGACTCTTTGAAAATCAGCTAAATTGGATTAGAAAATAGAATACGAAAAATCAGTGCAGAAAATCAAAAAATGTTATATTTACTCTACAGATGTATTTGCCAAAATATTTTTATAAATAATAGCAAAATACCAATGAGAGATAGTGAGTAACACTTAAGTGTTTACATTGACAAGCGGAGAACTTGGACTGTACACATTAAAGCCCAATATTAAACCAATTTGAACATTTAGTATTTTAACTGTGGAGTAAAGCCAGTTACTTGGTCATAGAAATACTTCTGAAATATATATAAGAAATACTAAGATAAATAATTGAAACTCTATGCTGTTTGCTTCTAAAAACGCTATTTATAATAACTTAGGTATTCCAATGGTGAAATGTGTAATAAATAGTTACAGTGCAAGCTATCTGCAAGAACTAAGCAATAATTGTAATGCCGCTTAGATGAAGCTTGTTCAATCGTGAGGCTGAGTAGGAATCAAATTTTAGATTTAACGTTCAATAATAAATTATTATTTAGTTTGGTTTTTGTTGCAATCAGTGGACATCAACAATTAATGCCCCTATTTAAAATGTATCAAATTAACTTCATTGGATATATTGTAAATAATGTTCCACGAAAAAATAAAAAAAGGGTAATTATAATTCTACTCGCAATTATTGTAATTTTTCAATTGTTAGACGAGTTATGCTATATAGTCCGAAAATAAAGTGTTTTTATTAAGTATGAGAGAATTAAAAGAAATATATTCCATTGGTTCTTCATAAATGCCACCCAAACGTAAACGAAAACTAAAAATTTGATTGTCGACATTTTAAGCGTTTTAGAATGCAATGGATAAGAAGAAAGTAAGCTGCACTATGCGTAGTTTCTTTTTCAATAATTGTGGAAAAAACGAAAAACAGTCAAATAAGTTATATTGGAATCTATACTTATGCGCTATTTGAACTGTTTAAAAAAATTCTAATATGAAATAAGCCATTTACAAACAACACCGGCATCTAACGCCCGCATTCATTCATTGCGACACTTTTCCATGTGGATTTCACTCCATTTAATGTATTGCCTGCCGTTAAATAAAGTTGCTTTCGTTGTTAACCAAGAAGGTGATGAAAGATTTACAACGCTGAAAATAATACAAATATTATACATATTTGATTGAAAAATGATAAAAGATACATAAATAAAAAAACTAAGATATTCAATATGTTTTACGATGCATAATAAAAATTTCATGGTTCGAAATACTCTTTATTATTCAGTATAGCCGGGAAAATATGGTGGAAAATCCAACAGTCCGAATTTTACTTCATGGATTTTAACCATTGTCAAAATGGTTTTGTTACACAATATGTTGTTCTAATAATAATTGGATATAATTTTGAAGATAATTTTACTCCTGCTGTTGGAAAAAGTAAAAACAATATAGGTTTATTTATTTTTTTTCTTGGGTTTTCAAGCAGTACATAAAGAAATTACTTTCACGTAGAAAAAAAATTTAACGCTAGAACTTTTTTGACCGACCTCTAGGCATGAACTCTCGTGGAACTGAAGTACCAGTTTCTCACTAGGCTTTAGCCACTTTTTTTTATTCAGGTTCATGCCGAAAGTTCCAAGGTTCATCCATACTGATGGATTAACGCATAAAATCTTTCTTTTTTCAAAAAGAATGACAGTTGCTGAGAATGCCGCAGACGATTGTGCTGATTTTTGCAACTTTATACTACAGTGAAAATATTGCTGACAGAGAGATGGTTGGGCATCCATTTTTGGACCTTTACGTGGATCGATCTCAATGCTTGTATGATTTAATATAAATTCAGAATCCTAACTTTCTATTGTAGTTATTGTAGGCCAAAAGTGCTCATTTACTTTTAAAAGCCGTTCATAAATGCTCTTTATTTCGAAACCTGCACAAATTCAATTATACGCAGAGTGTACTAACCTAAAATCAAGGCAAAAATTTACGGTTGGCTTTGAACAATTCATGTAGCTTGATAACTGAAACATGTTCCTATATTTGTATTCACTGAAGACCGAAATTCATAATTATTCATTGATTATAAAATAAATAAATGCGGCTATATGCGAAATTAGGAAATTTCATGAAAAATATCAATTGTTCTATTTGCTGTAGAATTACGGTAGTAGTTTTGACTGTTTAAGTGCACTGTAGGTCTCTGAATACTGGTCTGACAAATACAAAACGTCGATCTAACCTATAGAGTATGTGTACTAGCTTAGATCTCTGAGTACAGGTCAAAGGTGTTACAAACGTATAACAAAAATTAATTTATACTTTGATAATTTCGTTAGTGACGCGTATAAGCAAGAATTAAAGCAAGAGGTGCCCGGGCTTCCTTACTAAGTGAAAAAACTTATTGAATTGTAAGTCATAAAGAAAATGATTTTAAAATTCCATAGGCAAATTTCGTATTTAATTAGAACAATACGAAGTTTGCGAGATGAGAGAGAGATCTATGAAAAAACAAATGGACCGAAATCGGTTACGAAAACAGAAAATCTTGTAATTGGAATTTGCCACTTTCGTGAAATTGATGTCTCGCATTAGCTGAAAATCAAAAGCATTACGCAGCATATGCACGATGAACGATCGCATACGAATTCACAGAGAAGAATCCCAACTCATCCCTAGGCCACCTCTAAAAGAACCAGTATTCGCCAACAAGCCGCAGACTTTAAAACTACACTCTGCTTTACCCCATAAGGCAAAAACAATTCCAATGTACCTCAAATAAAACGCTCCGGATTTCATATATAACTGCAGGATTGACCTCCTGGTAGTCTAGACTTCAAACCATTGGACAAAATCTTGTGATCCGGCTTAGAGGGTACTCTCTATCCAACAACTGAGTCGTTGAAGCAACCCCTTTTCTGTGGCGTAGACAATTTCCCCATTTTTGAAGTGGGTCAGGCGATCTTTGAATAGCCGAATCGTCTCAAGTTCTGTGGGAAGGCAAACAGAAATAATTTAAATAAGGTGCTCTTAGATTTGTTTCCATTGAACAACCCAAAAATAAAAAAAAAAAATTAAAATATTCATTCGTTCATTTAGCGTCAATTTTTGTGTAGGACTAAGCGGAAGTTGATGATGTATATGCAAGTACATCAAATATTTAAAGAAATAAGTTTAAGATATTCAGCGTTGCAATCGTATACCCTTATATTGAAAACAGTATTGTCTTAGCACAAAAGCAGCACAATGATATCACTTTGGAATTCTTCAGATATTCCTATGACCGTTACACATAGTGCCCCAAGAAAAGTTTACATAATGAAAACCAGCTTTGATAGTTATGTATCTGCACCGCTTGTTTCAACTCGTGTTTTTTAATCAATTCAATCACCTATTTACTTATTTCCATTAAGTTTCGTTGGTTTATGAATGAAATTTTTAATCACTTTGAAATTAATAAGCCATTTTTTCACAACCCTTTTTCGCAATTTTTAACATTATCCCCTTTTAGGAAGATGCACTTTTCCCAACGTTCATCACATTTTCTTATATCCTCACAAAGATAGGATTTGTCGATCTACGCAAAAGACGCCTCTGTCTCGTTGATAATCCTCGTGCTGGTGCGGCACCAATTCTTAACGAAATTTATACAATTTCGCACGACAGCTCCGAATAAATAGCCTAGGGCATTATCGTGTAAAAACAGCACTTTTTTTGCCAAATGCGGTCGTATCTCCATAAATTTTTGTCGAAAACATCCAATGGTTCACTTTATCGGCCCCGTATTTCACAGAGCCACTAAAAATTGATCCAAACTAGGTTGCTAAAATTTTATACATTTTGACGTCAAAAGTCAAAAATTTATACTTCCAGATCAACATACATTTTTTTGTTTACAATCAAAAGGTAATTTCAGTTGCAGAAAGAAGAAAGATATATATATATATATTTTAAATTCAATTACTAACATGTTTAAAAATTATTTACATACTATTTCAAAGCGATGGTGAAACTGAATATTCTGCAGCGTTGTATTATTCGTTGGCTTTTAAGGAGAAGATACAAGGATAAGGATGAGAATTGTCGACTTTGGGTATATCGAAAAAGTTAGACTCTACATTAGCAAAGTAAATTCAAAGATAAGCGAAGCAAATATTTAAGTGAACCGCTTAGCGACCACTCTTCATTTATTTACTACCGACGACAGGTATGCTAGTTAATTGCTATTATTTATAATATAAAATCGTATTTTTGTTATCATAGAAGTTTGTGATACAATTNAAACGGAGTATTTTAAAAACGTAACAATTTAGGTATATATTGTTTATTTCAATACTATTTATATTCGTTTTACGACCTTCAGCTTCACAAGCACAATAGAAATTATTGCTGATTAATTTTTTAATAAATAGAATTTCTCAAATTGTTTTGGGGTCTCCGATGATGATCGTAACAACATAATTGCTCGTGTAACAGCGAATTTTTTGAATATACAAAACTTCATACTTCAATTCTAATTGTTCTATTCATGCCAAATAAAATATGTACGTTGATGTAGTTTCAAAAAGACCTGATAACCGGACATCATTAAAAAATTGCTTTGGAAGAACGATATACTACTTCATAAGCGGTCGTCAGGAGGGATTACACTGTACGTATTGATAGGTGACAACCCTTTTCCGTTAAAAAAATTTATATTCTAAAGCTTGCAAGTTTTCACACTTCAAGGCAGCCTATTGTCTTGGATGATAGAATAAATTTTTATAAAAATGAATTTACGGCATGCCAAGTTATTTTGATAATGATGATCTGATTTTCATGATCATGATCTGCGAAGAATGTTAACATTAACAAAATTTAATATAATTATTAAGATGCTATTTGGCAACACAGCAATATGTCTTAAATCTTAGTCATTTTCTTAGAAATGTTAATGCATATTTAAAAATTAAAATCCTTTTTCTTACATTACAAAATTAATCCTTTTTATCAACCATACTGCAATAAAACAGGTCATGTTTTATATTATACGTTAATTAAAATTAAAATAATTTTTATCTCACATAATATTCATTAAAATATAGCTTAAACTTGCATTTTTTCGCATATACCTTTATTTTTAATGGAGAGATTTATTACATTTTTTGACAATGTTGCACATTTTGAAAAGCTGTCAAAATTAATTGTAAAAAAATAAATTTTAACACTTTCATTTCTTTTATTTACTATGTAGAAAAAACTTTTGATACACATATTTTACAGACATTTCAACAAAAAACATGAAATGTACAAAAATGACATAACTATTGTAAGTTGTATATTTTGTCGAAAAAAATTAAGCAAGTACTCGCAAAATTAGTTTTTCTAGAGTAAATCAAGGGGTTGATAATGGAATCTTTGTCATTTCATGGTAGTTAAAAAGTTTTTATTTGATAGTTTAATCCAGTTATAAGTGACAATGAAAGTCCCGTACGGAACATATATTTACTTAAAAAGTATAGCTAAAAACAATTTATTTCGAAAGATAGAGATGAACAAAAAGTGGATGCAACTAATGTCTATGAAATGGGAGGAATTGAAACGATGATGCATTTTGATTAATTAAATAAGCGAAAATAATACAATAAAAGACGAAAAAGTAATTAAAAACTAATAAAATAGTAATTAAAAAAAAATGTTTAAGTTGTCTTTGGCCGATAGCGATACATGTCGCTTGATTATAAATTAAAAACTACACAATAATTTAAATATTTTTATAATTCGTAGTAATTATGTTAACCCCCTTATTTTGGACAACATAAGTATCTGATGAATTCAGAATTTTTTTATAAAAACATTAGTATATTATCATAAACGTGCATGTTTCAGCAGTAAAATCTCTTTTCGATACACGTAAGTGTACGAAAGTAGTTCCGATTTTTATTCAATCGTGTATATTTTTAGTAAACATTTTGATTATATTTGTGTTCACTAAATACTGAAATTTTTACAATTGAAGCGATAAGTATGCGTAATCTAGCTCAAGTGTTTTTTCTAGTTTTTGTATACAAAATGACGGATGCACATACATGACAGCATAAATTCTCTTTCCAATGCTGATTTAATCTGTAGTAAGACAAAGTGTAATCAAGAATTAATTCTCTGATACAATCCATGACACAGAGTATGCGTCAGTGCAAGATATAATACAAACAATTGTCATAACCCAAAATCAAATGCTGCATTAATTAATATTTACAAAAGGAACTTTTCATGAAATCACTGTAAGTGAATTCGTCCGCCAGCCATAAACTTCATATTCCCAGTTTTCTGTCCGAAGACCAATTAACGCTATGATCAACTCAGAAGGTACCTCACTAGTACAAATAAATTTTATATTTCTATCCAAGAATTTAAACAAAAGTGAATAAATATTAAAGTAAATTTAGGCAGAGAAATTCTACTAAATCCAGGCTACGGGATATCTGCAGCCGCTGTGCATAAACATCGAATTATAACCGTCTTCCAAGATATGAAATATACAACTTTCTGCTCCTTTTCTTTTTAGACTCTTTAGTATTAAGTTTTTTACAGATGATGCCTATAATGCCAAGCAATAGTAATTTAGTTCCCGAATAATAAATTGAAAGCGTACACATATTGTGTCAACAGTACAAACAACGCATTGGCCTACTGATCCAAAATGGATTTTTGATCTTAAAATTGTAGGTAAATCGAGAAATATTAGCCATCTTCTGTTCACTACAAAAGCTTGTTTTGATCTTTTTCCAATTCTTTCTTCAGTAATGATTTATGTATGAAAAATGCTATACTCTATCCTAACATAAACAGAGTGACCTCTGCGAAAACATATTGGGTCCGGTATTGGCAATATATTATCAACCACAAAAATAAAAGCCCACGTCACACCAGTATATAGATTCAGAATAAGTGGCTAATGATTTTCAATTCATTATCACTACAGTTGCATCCTTTGCAACTTCTGCAATATCCAGGGAAATTGAAAAATTTTAGGACAAAAAAAAAAACGTTCGGGACGTAAATTGCAGCGGTTTAGGTTTCCGATGGCCTAATTTACACCTCTCAGTAAAGTTCTATAAGAATATTTGCAAGTGAATAAACGTAAGTTCGTTAAGAATTTCACTTTTCACACAAATTCCAAGTCTCTCTTGTGTAGGGTTAAAAAGTTCAGCATAAAATGAGCAAACTTTAAGAATCGCGCACAAAAATTTATTGAAGAGTATTGAAGAGAGGGTGTCTTCATTTTAATTAAATGTATTTATTGGTATTACTTCCTAAGCAGCTCTCTTGTTCTAACAGCGCTAACAAAAAACCACCATCAGTTTATATTCAATGTAGCCCATTTCGCACTCTTTGGTAGCATAAATTTAGAAAATTTCCAAGCTTTTGGAACGAAAAAACCAACAGGAATTCATTAAACGTCATTGTGTTACCAACAATTGAGTGTCAGGGTCGCCTTTTGGGCTAAAAAAATCATCAGGTAATTTTTTTTCAGAGAAAAGGAAACTCTGAATGTTAATCGCTATCGGTGGAAGTTTCCTCATTTTATCTGCCCACAAATACGTAGAAAGAGATATGCTATGCCACAGCTTAAGCCAAATGCAATAAAAATTCCCTGGAAACGTGATATCAAAAAGAGTCGAGATTGAGATTATTGTGGTTCTTAAATATCAATGTATACGCCAAGATGTACCGAGGTATTGAGAACACATTTATGAACTTTATAACAGCAAAAATTATTGAAATAGTATAGGGAAACATAGCAAAAAGATCATTTCGAGTATGGCGTTTACGCGATGACGTATTTCAAAAGCAGCCCAAATAAATCGCGCAGCACTAAACTGAAGTAAATTAACTCATATATTCGAATCGTATGTTGTTTTCAAAGTAATTCAATGTGTACGGCCCGATTTCAAAACTTGTGCACCACATATTCCGTATTCCTTTATGTTGAAACATATTAAGTTCCGTCGACACCGAGTTGTCGAAAGAAAGATAATGGATTGTGCCAATAAACAGAAAGACTCAATGATGACGATAGTTAAATTCGATTTCCTTAATCTTCTAAACGAGGATTATATCGATTTTTTGAACTTTTAAAAGGACTTATCATCCGTCTAGATTTACCTTTATTATTATTTTTGTAATTATTTTGAAGTGTAGGTTTTTGAATAATGAGCTTTATTTAATCTGGTTTGTATTTCGGCTCAGTTCGCTAGTTTGTGCGACGTCCAGATGACAAAACTGCCAATTTTTTCATTGAATTTGTGCAGGCTCACTACTCTTGAATTCTGTAGCATTAGATTCCACCACTTGAGTTTCGCATAAAGTGACCTACATCAAGAAATCTTGTACCCAATAGACTGTATCAAAATGTTAATCAACTGAATAAGGTAGCGGGTAATTTGTTGCACAAATTAAAAGAATTACATTAAACGCTTACCACAATAGATTGCAAATATTTGGACTTATTATATCTAACACATTATGATTTAATTAGTATTTCAAATCCAGCATGCATATTATTGTGCAGTTCATTGCCCGTAAATGTAGCGAAAGCTCCTATTTTGAAAACAGTAAGTCATTTTAATAAAGTCTCTGGAACTCAAGAATATAGATGAAGTTTATTTTATTTGTACAAAAAGTTATAATTCTTTGAGA
>JXPQ01015340.1:1283-15559 GCA_001014675.1 Ephydra gracilis
AAGATGAGCTAGCATAAAAATCCTATATCCATCCTCCATTGCATCTCCATAATCCCACTAAAGGCTTTTGTGTAGAATCATGCATAGACTCAATTTAAATTTAAGGAAATTTTAGTATTCAGTATTAAATTTCAGCATACAAAATGGGATAGATTTGTTTATAATGGAGGTGCACTCAGTACACCAATGGAGGCTTTAATGCTGAGTAAATAGTTCATTTATAAATTGTATTAAATTCCAGTATTAATTGAACATATATATAATTACTGTGGGTACCACTTATTGATTGAAGTAAGATCCGTATGTGGTCCACAGAGATAGGCAGTTTAAAAAATTTGCCGTAATGTACGAAACTAATCCTGAAGAATATGAACTACTGCGTTGCTTCTTTGCTTTCTTCTCAGCTATATAATATGAGTGCTACTTAGTCATTTAATGAAAATACATGTCGCATGGTTAATTTGCAAAAACTACGAGTGAAAGGGATAAAAGGTAAGCAAAAAATGTATTTTAAAAAATTTTCACTTTGACAGCCCAATATTTTTTTTGGTTTTTTGTACAATTACTGTTTTAATTTAAGTTCATTTTATTTAAAATTTTTTTTGTTAATTTTCAACGCTGCAATACTTTACATTTTTTAGCATGTTGCTATTTTAATTCAAATATTAATTAAATTTTTTTTAAATTTGTAAAAATATTTTTTCTGTATTAAAATTGCATAGTTCAGTCTGAGGACTTGGCATTGTTGACATTTAACATGTTCGGCATGACAAGTTGACATGGCATGTGCAAAGTTTGCGTACGTCGAAAGCGTGGTCATGCCGGCAAAAGTAGAAATTCCAAAAACAAAAATACAATGTGCCAAGTGGCTATTATGTGTGTCGGTGTAATTGCATAAATATGTAAATTAGTTTTTCATATTGACGCCATGTCATGTTGCCGGTGTTGTTGACGTAAAGCGGATGTAAATTTACACCAACGCAGCGGGCAGCAGCGGATGTTTACGCAGCTCAAATTTTGTGCCGGTCCGCGTGTTGATGGTGCGTCAAAGTGTGTGCAGCTTTGTTTCCGGCGCATTTTGTTTGTTTGCATTAAATTTTATTGTTTGCCTTGATTTGTAATTCCTGTTGCTATGTTGTTTTTTTAGTTTTTTATTTCATGCTTCGTTTACATGATGAAGCTGTCAGTAGGTGCGTGTATTTTGCCGAAATTGACGAATATTTGCGAAATAATTTTCATTTTGCATGTGGCATGCTCCAGTCAAACAGAAGGACAAGATTAATTGCCTGGGATGAAATTAACGCACTTTGCTTAGTGCTATTGGCAAAATTAAAATGCTGTCAAATTTTCTTAGCAAAATTTATTAGTTTATTTTAAGCAATACCTTTGTATACAAATTTTTGTTAACTCAATTTTTTGTTTGCTTCTGAAGTGTATATTCTTGTGGTTACACACATGAAATGGAACAATGTCACTACTTTCTGTACAACACTAAATAAAATTTTTCACATTTTATTATTTTTGCAAATATTTCGTTTACTTCGAAATATTTTACACGGCTACTATTTGTTGGCTAAGCAAAGAAAGCAAGGAGGTGGCTGGCTGGGAAGCAGTACTCGTTAACAGTGCCATGTTGCAATTTTTTTTGCTGAATTATTTAAATATTGTAAATATTTTATTTCATGCTAATTTCCTTGGATGATCAA
This sequence comes from Ephydra gracilis, assembly GCA_001014675.1. Classification (NCBI taxonomy): domain Eukaryota; kingdom Metazoa; phylum Arthropoda; class Insecta; order Diptera; family Ephydridae; genus Ephydra; species Ephydra gracilis. The sequence goes on from JXPQ01015340.1 coordinate 2,990, forward strand.
ACTGTCTGATTATTGCAACATGTGTACAAGAAAATATGCCATTGAAGTAATGCATCCAAGCTGGTGCTGGAACTATGCAGAATATTCATTGTTGAATTTTTAATGCGGCCATGGCCGCAGCAAAGCATCCGTACTGTGTAGTCTTGTCAAATAGACGTACACTAAAGGCAGTGTCTTGGTTTTTTGATACCTGAATATGAGCTAGTCCTTATTATTTGAATGAATTGTGTTGTCCATTGTAGCTTTTTATGTTTCTTCCAACCCACAATGCTAGCTAGCATTTGTAACCCCCTCCGTAATAGCTTGCAAGTGTCGCTGTCACAAACACACTTATAACATGAATAACTCAATTCTACATTACAGTTTTAGTGTTTTCCATTTGGTCTTCCCCTTTAACGTGGACCACATGTTGCAACTTAATTGCTCCCTTGTTCAAATGCCTTCTTGTCAACAAGCTGAAGCAACGTGGTTTGCATAATTTCAACTTGCTTGCTATGATTTAAACTAATTTCTGTTTTGTTTGAAATTAAAACATTAAATAGTTTTAAGCCAGCAAAAGCAGGCAGCCAGTACAGCTAATGCTGCTAATCTCTTAAGCTGTCACTAGTGCAGTGACAGCCGTCCCCAACATGTTTCGGCATTCATCCGTCATTGAATAGCGCCACTCAAACAAAGTGGTGCTACAGCTAATCAACGTTAAAAAACACACACTTTGAAACACACAGTAAAAAATTAAAAACCCTTCAGCAGCAATGCAAACAATTTTTCATGGTTTCCACCTCCGCACCCCAAAAAGTATGCTATCAATTTATGCTATGCCTGTGATGTTTGCACTTTCGCTTTCATTTTCGCTTGCCTGCCTTTCACTTTCGTTTGCAGCGTAATGTTTTCATTTTAATGCTTAATATTAACAAACTTTCTGTTTAATTAGAAATTTGAGGAATGCTAGATAAAAAAAATAAATTTTTTAATTATTTCAAAAATTTGGCAACTTGCTGCGCACTTTTTGCGATAAGCTCTCTGTTGAAATGGTAACTATTCAAGAAATATTTATGAGGCATCCCCATACAATATTTGAAGCAAGAAAATAACAAAAACTTTGACAAGCAGTTCAAAAATGTTTCAAATTATGCAGAAAAGGCAAGTGCAAAGCTTAAACGCTGTTCAAATTTGTTTGTTGGAATTTGTCGGATTCGCATCGAATAACATAATTATTTAATCTTTAAAATTTTGAGAATTATGTTAAGAAAGATACTGTTTGAGGTGCAAATGCGAAAAATGCAATACAATTGCGCAGCAAAAACACACATTTTACCTTTTTTTCTGATAACGTAACTTTATAATAAACTTTTATCTGAACAGTAAAATTAATTAAACAAATGTTTGGTAATTAAACAAAATGTAATATCCCTTCATAAGCGGCTACATAATACCGATCAGGCATTATCAGTTCAGTTTTGGTATCAGTTATAATTTTTTGAGGCAATACTTTTTTGCTGCTATTTATTTTTTTAATAAATTTATACTTTTTATCGTTTTTATTTTTTTTTTCTGTATATAAAGTATGCTTAGAGAAAGTGAACGAATCAGAATCTCAAAATGACTTAAGTTCACAACTTTCTGAAAATACCGGATTTCCATTATATCCGCTTTTGGTTTTAATCGCCATGAAAAAAAGATCGTATTTCGTGGCCTTAATCACTAGATCGGGTGAATGTTTTTTACAACTTCTGGAAAGATGAGTGAAAAATGGTGGAAAAAATTCATTGGAATTTACGACAGCATAAAAATTTATTTTAATTTTTGAAGAAGCACAATAAACAAATCTTGTTAGTAAATTCTTTGTGGTTTTGTTTATGGAAGTTATCTTAAATTTATACCAATCTTGTTCCGTTTTTGAATAATATAACAATTTGCCAAAAATATCCAAATGCCAGTAGCATGTGCTGTAATACCTGGTCTTGATATCTTAAGCAAGGTACCCCATATAAGTGTATATGTTAATATACTTGCCCTGAAAGTTTTCAAGAACTGAAACTGATTTTTTTTTTACTCTCGCTTAAAACATACTAAAGTTATTGCGATAATTAACTGACTGTTAACTTCTTCCTTTTTGTGTTTTTATTCTATGATGATGAGTCTTAGAAACTAAGAATCGAAATCGATTAGTTATGTTTACTGAAGAGTACTACAAACACTGCTTGAACTCATAATACCCTTTGCGCTTGGCTGACCGGTAGAAATATAAATATATAAGACAGACTTGTTTAACAGATTTTCTGAGCTATTTTTCATATCTGAATTAGCTAAGGCTACAAGGAAGCATCACCTACAGTGCATTGTACTGGCGAGAAAAATTTTTTATTGATGAATTTATAACAAACAGAAATTCGAAAAACCATTTTTAAGTTTATACACGAGTAAATGGCTGTAATTGTAATATAAAGTACTTATATTTAAGCAGAAATATATAATTATTTAGAAGCCGTTTATAATAGAACTGCGTTTTATAAAAATTTTCCACATTCGTCTAGTGGTTTTGGGTCAAGTGAAAAAATACAAGCTGTTAAAGCATTTCGCAAAGCAAATTGACTGTCTACTTTCTTGAATTCAATAAATTGATAAAAGTACACCGAGTAAACTTGTTTGTTTTATGTGCGGAAATCACTTCCAAGAATTTCAATGCGCATGAGAACATGAGAACATGAATCAGTCAAGCTTTTAAGAACAAGCGGGCCTTGTTTTGGATAAATAAAAAAAATTATTAAAAATTTTCGTAAGCCCGTTAATTGGAATTATTACTACAAAGTCAGCTGCAATTTTAAAAAAATTTTGATTGCGCAACATCTCAGCTAAGTAACTTAGTAAATTACCATATTGTGTGATCATATTAAACTCGTAATAAATATTAATATGACAGGAATTCTTTTCATTGCTTTTTTTCAATAAGAACTTTTATATTTGCACCAAAATTACTTAAGATTAATTAATATATAAAATTAATCACAGTACTGGCAGTAATCATGAGCTGGCGTAAGGACTGTTTTAATTTTGTGCAATGCATTATTTCGGATACTAAGTTATGTACCGATTACTAGAGGTTCGGTATGACTGCCCATTATTTCCAGAAGTTTTAAAATAATAGCAATTTCGTCTGAAANTAAGATAATAGCAATTTCGTTAGAAATTTTTAAAGTTGCATACAATTTTTAGAATTTTTCAACTAGTTGAACTTTANAATAATAGCAATTTCGTCTGAAATTTTTAAAGTTGCATACGATTTTTAGAATTTTTCAACTAGTTGAACTTTAACTTTAATGCTATTACTCGTCTTTTATTCAATGATAGCATTAAATCCTCAGAGAACATATTTGTGAAGATCTCCTATTTCATCCCAAAAACCACTAAATCCTGCAGTTATTAGAACTATTAGCAGTTTTGCTAAAATATTCATCAAATTGATACTTAAGTCGTGACTTAAAATTTGCTATTAGCACGTTTTTTGCTACTTTTGTGCGCTTGAGTGTACAACTGGGCGTAGAAATCATCGTTTCCGTTTGCAATTTTCTGTGCGATGGTGCGGTATCGGTGAGTTGAAATTATTGGCAACATCCTTCTAATTATGCACCAATTTGTAAGCTTGGCAAACTTTACACCATTTTAACAAAAATTATTATTACTTCAGACGTTGGTTCTGAGATCAGACTATCTCAATTAAAAAATAAAAAACAAGCATCTAAGCAAAAGTCACCTTGGGCCCACATTGGGATACATGCCGACTTGCTTTATAATATTTCGGTTAGCTATCATGATCATAACAATTTTTATACACAAATTACAGAAACAAAATTTTAGTGGTTAAACTATTTTGCACATTACAGCTTATTGTTCATATTCTTTTTCAACGAATCTCCTTCGATGTTAAAGTGGTAATCATGGTGATTACAGAATAATTGCGATGTTTGCGATTGCTGGTGTTCTGCATTAAAAATCCTTTTTGACCACACAGTTTTACTAATGGTAGACTGAATTTTATTCAAGCGTGCACATTTTGATCATTCGAATTAGTTATATCATTATCCCCTTTATGATGAAATATAAAACAATTATGTTGACTTTTCGACATTAAAAACCCTGAATTCTGACATCATTCGCGGTGTTCTATTGGTTAATCTGACATTATCCATTTTAATTTAACATTTTTTGATTCGTTAAGATTTGAATTTCAATGTTTCCGTGAGCAAAACAAGACAAGCGTGCTCGTATTAACACTAGAATTGTTCCGATACGCATATTATTGACTCATATTTTATAAAAGAAAAAAGAGAATTGAAATAAGAAAACATTTATGAAAGACGTATTTATTATGTTATTGTCAAATAATTGGAATACAACCATAATATTTAATATTTAGCATTGACTCTGGTACCCGAATACCATTGTCTGGAACATATTAATGAAATGAGTGCTGAACCATTTACTGTACAACTCCATCGTTTGCATAATCTTCGCAAGAATGGCTTGCCTTCCTGGAATCCACTCTGGCATAAAACAAACGACCTTTTTGCTGAATAGCTTGTTGTGTGCCTTAAATAATGTTTGGACTTGACTCTGGCACCAAAATGACACTGTTCGAACATATTAATGAAACGAATGCTAAACCATAACGTTTCTATAACCTACGCAATTCATAATTTTTAATAAAAGGTATAATTTCAAAAGCAGTTATGTTTCGCATTGAGCGCGTATTTTATATGAAACCAGCTGCTTAAAAAATATTTTTTTAGTTTTAGCGGAATTTTTTGTGATAGAGACACAAATTAATGGATTATTCCTTTTATTGTAATTTTTTTCTGCTTTTGATGACACTGTGCGAATCAATACCGTTTCATTCGTAAAATATGGCCAGTTGTGGTTTATTTGAAAATTAAAGTTGAAATCCGAACGTTGTTCTGCGCTTAGCAATAAAGGATTACATTTTTAGAAAAAATTAAGTATAAATGCTAAAAAAAAATCTATACCATTAAGCTCGACAGCGTTGGTATCAGAATTATATATAAGAATAAGCTTAAAAATAACGTTGAAATAAATATATCCCTTGCTATGTAACCCCATTTTGTAAGTACAATTATTGAATGTAGTGTTGTAAACACTTTGAACACAAAGCATTTCTTTTGTCTTCTGTGCGCGGCCAAGTAAACAGCTCCTATTACTCTTGAAGCATGAGAAGCAACAGCGTAGGTGTGTGGGTACATGTGCACATGTGCGGTTATGCGTGTGTGCATATGCATTACGACAAAGATGCATTGAGCTGGAATACAGAAATTGTAAAACCAACAAAACTAATTCCAAACCAAAAATTCTTAAAAAGAACTATTAAACGAAAAAATTCGAGAAAAATCGAGAAAATGCAATAAAATACAAAGCACTGACAAGACATAGCACAGCAAGATAATAGAAATAACATGTTTGGGAATTTTTGTCTTCCGCTTTATGGGTCACAGGCGCACGATATGCGCAATAACTGCGACTAAAATAATAATGATCGCAAAATAAGAAAAAAGTCGTCGCTAAAGAAAAAAGGGAAAAAGCATTAGAAAAGCATGAAATGAAATTGAATAAACTGCTGAAGGAGCGCACAATTGCTTCCAGGAACTACACACAAAATTAAACTAAAAGAAGTAAAAAGTTGCAGTCGGCTTAGGCAGACAATACGATACACGTCGCATGATATTTTAAATAAGCAACAACACATAAGTTGAATTTATTCAGCTGAAATTTCGCACATTGTGAACCACAGAGGTATCTGATTTTCAAGACACCATGTTCTCTTTTGGTACAGACATTGATTATTTTAATATCCACGCAATGCTGAAATTTCGTAAAATTGTTATGATAAACATGCGTAATTAAGCATTAAGGCCTCTATTGTGATGTCAGAGATGTACCGAAAGAAACTCTGATCTGCATTCAATTCAGCGAATTCTCGGCTGCCACATTGACTATATTTATGTTCGATCCACACTGAAATTTTGTACAATTTAAATGATGAATTTGTATAATTTAGCATTAAAGCCTCTATTCGGACTACATATGTGTACTGATTCTTACCTAATCAGCGCTTGTTTTGGTTCACACAATGCTTATACATGGAAAAAAGAAAGATTTTCTTGAAAAAAAAATTCTGATTGCATCAAGTAGCGATTAACTTTTAATACAACCTCTACTCGCGTGCTTTGCTAGTAGAACTGCTCGAGCATCCTTAGCTCAACGCCACGCTGAACATAGAGGAATAGAGCTCACCTCCTTCCTACATTTTGCAATATACACAGCCCTGTTTTTCAAGCAAGAAACAAAAAATATTCTTGTATAAAATTAGCATCCCATTTTGCCTATAACGCGCGGTGACTATTTAAATTATTCACTTTGCCAGCGTTGCGCATTAACTTTGGCACAGCACAAGGACATACCACAACTAACCACAAATAACGTAGCGTGACGTTTAGTGTTGTTGTGGTTAGTTATGCTGCCATTAGTCGCTACCATGGCTTGCAGAAAAATCTATTGCCTTATTGGCATGCGCTTGTCATTTGGTAACTGGCTAAAAACTAATACCGCAGCAACAACAATTTTGCATAGCAACTACAACGGGCACGGCATGCCCTTGTGCCACACGCACTGCAAAGAAAAACTAAAACCAAAATTTCTGTCAAGGCAGCAACACTTGCAATTCCCAGAATTTTTATGGCATCTTGTTGCTATTTGCCTCTGCGTGGTCATGTATGTATATACATATGTGTGTGTAATGCTTGAACAAATGCAAATGGTTTTATTTGATTTTTTTTTTGCTTGGCTTGCTTTTTTTGTAATTTGCGTAAAAGCTTTAGAGACTTCGATTATGCCAGTGTTGTGTTCGTTTGTGCGTTTAAGGACTATAACAAAATATTACATACACGTATGTATGTAATTATATTTATTTATTTGACGGCGTGCGCTGATGTATGTGTGGCTTTTACAGCCTGACCTCAGGCTGAAAATTTACGCAAATGAATCAAGTCCGTGCGCTTGCTTGCATTGTGCGCCAGTGTCAGCTGCCTCTTCATGTGCGTGTGCATGTAGTCGGGTAATGCATACATTAATTGCTTGCGCCAATCTGTACCGTTGTTTGTGCAAGCATTGCCATTTCGGTATTCTACTAGTCACAGCGACAAAATAGCAGCACACGCAGGTAAGCTTCATTAAAATTGCATGCGTCCATTATTTGTTTGTTTGGCATGGGTGTGGGTATGTGTACGTCATTTAAAATTTGTGGCTTTCATTAAAAATACTTTAAGCTTATTTAAGCTCCAAACGTGGCATATTTTGGATTATTGCTATTGCCAGTAATTTCCGTTTGATGTCGACGGTTCAGCAATTTGGCACAAAAATGAAAGGATTAATGCGCTTAAGCATGTCTGCTTAGCTGGCGGTGGTATTTAAGCAGCGTGTGTGAAGCTAACAGTTAAAAAGTTATGTCAACTTTAAGACCATTGCTTTGGTGTTGCCAACGCATGCTGCCGCAATGTGCATTGCAGTGCTTGTTTGGGACTAGTGAGAGTGGCATGCACTTCAAAGCTGGCAATTTACTGCTTTTTGAAATTTTTATTTTCATTTTATATTTTATCAATATATAGCATTTTTAATATTATAATTTATTTCTTTATAAGCTATAATTCCATTTAAACGCTCACCCTAAATCGGCACGCCTATGTCTACACTTCACTTACTTGCTCCGTTCGAGCTCATTGCTATAAATGAAAATTACATATATTCGCACGTAAAACTTATAATCATGTCAGTCGATATCTCGACTAAAATAACACAAAGGAATTACTTTGGCTTTAGCTTTGTCAGGTTTTTACGCATTGTTATGTTTTTTTTTTTTTTTCACTTTATTACATTTATTTTGTACTTTACTTGAATTGCGCTGTGATGCTTTTTCTTTGCCATTTGTTAAGTTTATTTATTTTTTTGTTTTTGTGCCGAATTTGTGTTGCAATTTTAATTTATTTTTACTTTTGTTCTGGCAACTTTATTTTGTCAAAAGTTTTCCATAAAAGCTACATGCTGTTGCATGTTTGAATTCCTTTTGTCTCGCTGCTTACCAAAGAAAGAGCGTTCGCCTCGTCACTTGGGAAACTTTTAAATTGCAAAAAACAAGAATATTGAAATAATGTCGGATGTGACTTAAATGTGAATGATATATAAATAGTATTAAATTCAGACTTGAGCAAAATTTCATATCAATTCAAATGAAAATCGTTATTAAAACATTTATAGCAACTGAATTCTTAACAGCAGTAGGTGCTTCAGTTTAAAATAACAGCAACTGTGCTGGGGAAACCAAAGCCGGCATGTTGAGTTAACATTTCTGCAACACATAGAGAACACATGAAAAAAGATGCGTGTATGGGAATCTCAGAGCTATCTGTCTGCTCAGCGACACCGGTCTCCTGTTGTTGTTGTTGTTTACGCTATTTATTGTGTAACAACGAAAAATAGCATGCTCTTGAAAAATTGTGCAGCTGTGAAATTTAAACGATTAATGATGAGTCTTCTTCCCAAAAAATTTAATTCACATTTTAACACACGTCATCCAAGCCTTCGTGCAGTGCATGGCGGGGTAGCAAATGCTGATGAAGAGTGCTGCACCATTGAAAAGACGAAGAAGGCAATTGCCTTTGTGCAGAAAAATTGTATCTGAGATGGCGTAGCACTTTTCTACATCGTGATTAAGTGGAGATGAACATTCGGCGGCTCATGGCTGACAAGAATTCTGGTTAAGATGCCTGCCAGCAGAGCTATTCAAAGCTGGTGAAAAGAAGTTAATAAATTGTGTTGACGAAATTCTCTGAAAAATTTGTTAACATTAAAGTTTGCCGAGAGATTCATTTTTTCGTATTTTCTGCTCTGTATTTAAAGAAGGGCATGTCCTTAATTGCTATCTACCATCTACCTATCGTGGCATTAGTCTCCCAACTATCGCCAAGCAGAGCATGTCGACTGTGTTTTGATCTGATCATATTCTGTCAACGTCTGCCATCGATCAGATCTCCAAACTGCGAAAAATTCAGAAAAATGCCTAGCCGAATCAAAGCGATCCATCTAATATTTTTAAGTTTTGCATTCTGGTCAAATTCTTAAGGCTTTTTGAAAAGACACCAAGAAGTGGGCAAAATGTTTTCGCACTCTCTTAAGTTCAAGGATTTCCAAAGTAAATAGGTAAAAGTGCATTGGCTGTGTTGTGCACTCACAAATCCACGCTAGACTCAATTTCTACCGGTTTAACAATAACTCTCAGCCCTTCACGGTCTTGCAAAAAATGCGTTTAATATTCTACTGGGCTTACTCGCAAAGCCAGAATGCGATCCAGTATTTAGGAGGTTATCAGGCTTTTACGGCTTATTGCTGGTTTTTGCATGAAATTCAATTCTAGTTTAGAACTAACATTATCTACCCAAGGGGGACCAAATTCGTGAATAACTTGTTTATTTTATTAATTAATTTTAAATGTTTCAGACGTCAGCAATGTGATAACAAAAATAAAGTATGCATTATAACTTGAGATACGCTGGTTAGGCCAATTGATTATTTAACGGTATGTTTAATTGGCTATTGAAAGTATGGCTCTATTCGATGTTGAACCTGGCATCAATGCTCAACTACAAACAAGGCATCGTTTTTCGTTTTCGAAATGCTAGCAACTCGAGCGGTCTTGTTTACGGTCTTGTTTACATTTGATCAAAAACAACATTTGTTTTTGAATTGAAAATTATTCGGGAACTCTATATATCTTCAGGAATTCACATTAGTTCAATTTTTAATGTAATAGTTTAATTTAAAAAAATACGTAGCCAAAACAGTAATCGTACTAGCTAGCTGAGCACACTCATTACGAATGGCACGCTGAGCGCATATATTCCGTAATTATTCCGGTTTGACAGTCGACTTGTATGGTTCATGGTAATGTCAACAGTTTTTCATATGAAATGGCTATGTTTTTTGGACATTATGACCGTTTGGAATTAATTGAAATTGTATGCATCTTGGTATAAAGTGAGAATTCTTCAAGAGTACGAAACCAGCAAAACCTGGTTGTCTGTGCGCTCTGAGAGCTCCGAATGCAGTGAAAACGTGCAGAAACGAATCGATGGAAAAGGACTTTGAAAAGCGTAAATCTAGTAGCACAAATGTAAATTTCGCAAAAATCCATGACATACATTTTCATTAAAGATTTGGGACTCATAACAGCATTGAAGGAAGAACGCAATCGAAAAACAAGAGCGTTAGGGAATGCTCACACAAAAACTCTGTTTATTGACTAGAAAATATTCATTATTATATATATATAGACAAATCATTCGATAACTAAATTGGCCGTTTCTATGCTCGGTCATCTAGGGAGGCATTCCAACTCATCTCGATGGTTGAAACAGGCTAGCAGAACGCATATGTAAGAGTGTGGTGGTAAGTGAGCGCCAATGGCGTTACGCAGTTCTAGTTTTGAGAGAAATGATTAAGAATATCGGGCAAAGTATATCAATCGAGTGCCTTCGACGGCAATATATTGAATTTCAAGTCATGATTCGTATTAGAAGACATTAGTTGCTGCACTAGACATCAGAATATGGAATCTTTGAAATCAGCACTTTTCCATACTACGCACAAATTTCCATTGCCTAAAGTGTGTGTCTTGATCTGGTCTAAGATTTTCAGATATTCGTTTTCGTGTAGCGTTGATTTTTCTATCTTCCAGCATTTCATAATTGACTAAATACTGCTTATTGAAACTGCCTTCCTTGAATAGAAATCTGCGTTAGCAACGTTTGCGAACAGAAAATATTAAATTTTTTTAAGACTCCTTTAAACTAAGGGTTAATTATTTAAATGGGATACCACTAAAACAACCTTTTCAAAACAAAAAAAGAAAAACCGAGCATGTGGCAGTCGCACACAACTGCCCGCAATTTGCCAAAGTTGTCTGTTTTCAATATGTTTTTGACACAAGCAAAATCCTCATATTTTTATGCATATTCAATTTAAATTTTGCATTGTTGCAAATTCGACATTATTTCCAGCAGAGCTTTATAAAATTTAGCAAAAACTAAATTTTTCGCTGTGGCCAATTTAGGCACAGAGCGAACGTTTGGCATGGCAGACATCATAAACAACGTTTCCGCTTTCATAAATTGCTCGACACTAGCAATATTTTATAATTTGCACAAAACGGTCTACAAACAACTGCGGCAACAATAGCTCCAACAACGAGCTGCAAGCACACACAAATAAAATAGAGTGCGCTGCATGTGAACAACTAACAGCTTGTTGGTGCAACTTCAATAGCAGCAAATAAACATTTTCCGTTCACTGACACATTGAAGTAATTAAAATAAATTATGAAGTGAAGATTACCCAAAATATTGTAGTTGCAAAAAGTACAAAAAAGTGCGGAAAAAGGGAGAGAGAGCTTTTGAGACAGACACAGTAGCACATGTGTGGCTGCTAATGAAGCGCAGTGTTGCACGTGATCATAGCGAAACTAAATCAAGGCAAAACAATTTATAGAACAACAATAAAACAACTACAACCCTGGCATGGTAGCAATCAAAATTTACAAGAGCGCTGAAAATTAAAAGCAACTAAGGTGCAAGCGTGTATGTGAGCGGTAAGTGTAGCTGGGGCTGGTCGTATGCGCACGCACACACGCGCAGAGCCATAACGAACCCAATGAACGATGGAAGAAAAACGTGCATTTAAGCAAACCGGAAGGAAGCTGTCTGATGACTCTCTTAAACTTACATGCTTAACCCTCAGACTCATCAATTTGAACAGCAGCAGCTGGCGAACACTGTTTTTGTGTGCGCATACACAAACGTGTGTGGCAGGGCCATTACCATTTACCTGTTTCCTGCGACGCACACATGCACACATTTGGATAATTTTCGTGTTAGCATCCTTTTGTTTTCTAAAATTGAATGTATGCTGTTATGCGCATGTATAGCTGCACGTACCCGGCACACAGTCAGTGCCAAAAGTAAACATACACGCACGCACTCAGAGGCCACAATCAAATATTCAGGTCATGTGCATGTGAACTCAATTAAGAAGCACATAACTTTCGTAACCGGATTACAAGCATATCAACCTTCCAACATTCATTTTGCTGTCGCTGCGGCAGTGGTATGAGTTGATTGCGGTAGCAGTGCTGCAGGAATTTATTGCTTTCACTCAACCTGCGTCTTGCATGCCACATCATGTTTAGTTGCCTCCATGACCCAAAATGTGTGTGTATTTAATTTGTTTTTCTCTACTGATGGCTGCTGCGGCAATTTTATTGTTTGTCATATCTTCTTTGCCTCATAACGTGCCACTAGACGCTACAGCAACAACAACTAACTGACTAACTGACTGACTTCAAATTTAAAATCCATAAATTGTTGCCATTTGATGCAACCAGTCTGTTGCTCGTTGCGGCTATTTAATTTGCAAGTTACTTTTGCCTACGTTGTTGGGCCTGTCGGCAATCGATTG
>JXPQ01015403.1:0-11478 GCA_001014675.1 Ephydra gracilis
GCCAACAGGCCGACAATTTTTTCAACGCTAGCTTATGTAAAATAATTGCCATTCCGGACGAAACATTTATGACCTCTCATAACAATTCTTCCCTCAGAAATGGTATCTGTCATCAAACACGGGTTCTTATTAAATCGCAATCGTAAGACATACAAATTGTCAGTACCGACTTCTCAGAGAATCAATCAAAATACAACTGAGCGATTTACATTCCGCCGTGGATACGAAGACTTAAGCAATTTTTCGTGTTTTTGAAATATTTCTGAACTTGGACCGTAGCACTAATACAATTATTTCTATTGAAATTATCCAAAATAATTCAACGGAAGTGACTGAAATTTTGCTTCATTTTATATATTATATCATGAAAACCCAACATTGCGGACCGCCGATGACAGTTTTAGCATCCTTCCCAGTTGAAATAGTTTAAAAGCACGAAGGATTTCCAAGCCTCACTTAGCAGTTTTGATAGTCTGAACATCCGAACAACATGGAACAGGTATTTATGGACCTTTATCATCCTAAACTAAAACAACGCAACGTTCAGGCATTATGTGTATTGCAAGCTCTTAAAATTTAATAAAATTTCACAACATAACTTGAACTTTCCTATACACTCATATATTAACTTACTTACTGCACTCATAATTTAAAGAGTTAACTTTAACTAATGAAGAGTAACATTGGTAATTCTTCTGCATGTTATTGCAATGGTATACTTTGTTGTTATTGTTGCGAAGTCATATCATAAATATTACTTAATGTCTAGTCATTATGTCCATTTAGTAAAATGGAGATACGACAAGAAAAATAAAATTACGCAATCTAACATGTGTTGGCATGTCTAAAAGATCTGAATGATTAAAATTTGCAGAAACTTTTCCAAAGCGATATTTTTGATCACGCCGTGTTTATATTTTGATAGTAAGATAAAATTTAGTAATTGAAATATCACTCCGAAATCGCACACACCGCTTTGCCTGCGTGGAGTGAAATTAAGTGTTAAATCACTATACGAGTCGGCAATTTATTAGGAAGTCCGTATTGTTGTTCTCCAAATGTTCTTAACCCAAAACACATGATTGGAGAGCTATATTGATACATACCAACGTTATCACTATCACTATAGAATTCGACAAAGATTCTGTCGGTTCCTCATCAAAAAAATGCATGCAGCTAAGCTTATTTGGTACGAAACGAAAAATTTTTAATCTGCGTTCCAACTTGCTGACGATACGCCCAATATTTTAGGCTTCAACAGTACACATTCGAAATTGGAAAGAGACGATGTTTACGTTAAATAATAGGCAAATAATAATTGAAATAATATTGGCAGAACACATTAATGTATTGAGAATGGGCGACGGCAGTTAAATTTCAGGAGGACCCAGTAGATTTATGTGGCGCAAATATGGGTTTTAAAGGGACTTTAATTCAATATGTATAAAAAAATTTGTGATTCAAAATGACACCGATGCAACAAATTTCAGTACTTAAAATAGACGATGATAGATTGAATGACGTACATAGCCTATATTAACGAAAAGAGGGGTTTATTTCAGTCAACTAACAGATATCATTAAAAGCCAACAAAAAAAGGCCATTGATTTGAGAAATTTTGAGTTCAAACATCACTGCGATGGGATAGCGTTCCTTTTCACCTAGTTACTCTTGAGCGTCTAGGACAAAATTGGCTTATTTTTCCAAACTCTTTACAAATCCAATAAACGTCAGTGATATTTCGAGTTGAAGATGACACGGCTATTACCATTTTGATTAAGAGAAATAGGCGTAATTCCGGGAGAATTCAATACATCCAGCTCACGAATTTAGTACAAATATTAGGCTTAACGCGGATTAACCCACAAACATCAGTGAAAAACGAAGTCGATTTGAGACTTTATCAAGAAGTAAGAAAATAATTAAAAATTTCTATTAAAACTTTTTCACTGCCTTTTTGTGTACTACGTGCGTGTCTGATTTCAATGAATCAGTGGCAAATCAATCAAAGTTATGTTTCGCTAATAATGCAATTATGTTAAATGTAAATGTAACGTATATATGATTAAGCAGTAAAACCTCTAGTGGGACCATACAGGTGTTCAAGTGGTGCCGGTAATTTGCATCCAATCCATCCCATGTTTGGTCATTGATTATATTCGTGATTTCGTAGAATTAAACAGATAACTGTGCTTAACTCAGCATTAAAGCCTATATTGAGACCACATTTCAGATTTTCATGCAATCCAGCGTATGTTTGGTACACGGATTAAGTATATTTATGTTAAGTGCATAATGAAATTTTTTGTTAAATTTTAAAGATAACTACGCGTCATTCAGCATGAAAGACTTCATTGCAACTACATAGATATACTGGGGGTACCTCTGATTTCCATCCAATCAAGCACATTTTTGAAGCATTGATTATGGTTATTTTCATTGTTTAACGAAGTTTTGTTGAATTGAAGTAATAACTATGAAAAATTCTGCATAANTGCATTGATTATGGTTATTTTCACTGTTTAACGAAGTTTCGTTGAATTGAAGTGATAACTATGAAAAATTCTGCATAAAGCTTTTTTTTTTTGGACCTTATAGGTGTACTGGAGGTACCTCTGATTTTTATTCCATCACGGCCCCGTTTGGTACACGGTTAAATGCCTTAATTTTAATTTTTAATCTTAAAATTTCACTGAACAAAATCATCAATGAATCAGCATTGAATAAAATCAATTGTAACGGCTGCAATAGGCTTACGCCCGTTATATTACGTAAATAAATGTACTGTAGGTACCCAAAATATTTTTCCGAAATTGGAACTTCGATCTAAACTTTTTGCATAGAATATACTTACGAAATTTTGTTCATCTAGCTCAAACGCTTCTTTTAAGTTCTTGGATACGATATGATCTGATCATATCGGTATACAATTTCATAGGTGTCTGGACTCTGGTTCTAACATACAATTTGCCAATTTCATTGGCAAGTTACAGTCGGCTTAGACCAACAGTATAATACACGTTGCTTGAAAGAAGAAACAACAAATCAAAAATTATCCAGTTCACAGTTCGTTAATTTAATTTCATTCAACAATTTTTCAAATAAAATGCTAAAAATGCGTAATTCTGAATTAAAGTCTCTATTGGGATCTCGTAGGTGTACGTCTGATTTTCACCCAATCGCACATTTTTTATTAACACATTGGTTATATTTATTTGCACTCAATGCTGAAATTTCTTAAAATCTTAATGATAACTATATTAAATTCTACATTAATGGCCGTATAGGCCTACTGGAGATACTTCTGCTTTCCATCAAATTACACCCGTTTTTAATACACCCATTGATTACATTTATGTTNTCTGAAGTAAAGTTTCTTCCTTATAGGTGTAGTGAAGGTACCCGAAATAATATTCGAACCAAATCGATACTTTTTTCATAACATATGTGTACCATATTTCGTAAATCTCGCTCAAGTCATTCGTTCTAGTTTTTGTCTACGCACAGACGGATGGGTATACATGGCTAAATCAATTGCTGTATACAGTTGGATAAATGTCCAAACAGTGGTTCGGGAAGGTGAAAACTTATGAGAAAACCTAATATGGCGTCGATGTCGTCGTAAATCAAAAAAAAATTTCCGATTTATTTGAAATGGAGCAAAAGAAGCTTTTACATAAAATTAAAATTAAATTTCNGAACAGTGGTTCAGGAAGGTAAAAACTTATGAGAACACCTAATATGCATATTGCCACCTGTAGAGCAAAGCATGTGTGACGTCGATGTCGTCGTAAATCAAAACAAACTTTCCGATTTATGTAAAACGGCGCAAACGAAGCTTTTACATAAAATTAAAATTAAATTTCGCATTATTTCAAGCTCAGTATTTTTGAAAACATTAACTATTTAAGAAATATTTAAAAGTTTTACTTCTTTTCCAGATACAAGATTTGGATCGCCGTGGCATTTTGCAACGTACACCAGCGGACTTTCCTGCAGTTGAAAAAGATTCCATACAAATACCTGGTTATGGCTACATCATCGTACGCTTCATTAGTGACAATCCGGGCTACTGGCTGTACCATTGCCACATTGAATCGCATTCGTTGCAAGGCATGACCGCTGTGCTGAAAATTGGCGGGAATGAGCACATCAAAAACATTCCACCAAAAATTCGCTGTTAACCAGAAGCGGTTGCAGCGACCATTCTTATGTTAAGTTTATTTATGTTACAACAACAACAATTTAATTATTTATTGTTCTATGAAAGCCTTTAAGTAAAATATATTAGGAGTACTAAAAAATTGGTATGGCTGTTTTCATTCAAGCTTTATTGTGAAAAATTTGTATACAATTTAANTATGGCTGTTTTCATTCAAGCTTTATTGTGGAAAATTTTTATACAATTTTATTAAAGTAGTTGGCATAGCTAGACACTGGCTTTTCCCATCTTTTGGAGATTGATGGATCGCATCCCCAAAAACCTAGCTCTTTGACGCTTTCCACTCATCGCCCTATATTTTGCAGTAAGCGGCATTGGAGAACTATTAGTTCGCCATACCATGTTGCATTCATCGAAAGAGATGGCATTCGGAAGGAAACGATGTCGCGTTTAACGAGTCTATAGGTCGCAGTTAAGGTTCCATCAAACCCGGTGTTCGGCACACTCGACAAGGTACATTGCGCCCGGATCACGCCCCAAAGGAGATCATAAATGAAGTCCAATGGATACCATTTCGACTTTTATACCAAGGCATTCGGAAGGAGCAACATCTCGGCTAAATGGCATTTCCAAAAGGATGACCCATTCAAATGCTTCTAAGTACGTTGCAAAAAGCGCCGCAACAAACCGCCGATAATTATCATTTTGCAATAGTTCAAGTTAATCTCGAGTGGCGGCATATTGCCGCAATTTTGCTTCAAATGCTCCACTCCAACACATCAATTGTCGACTTTAGACTGCCGCTTTTCGACTGAAGCAGCTCATAATACAGATCTAGCTTTTCTCAGCAAAGAGACATACATGCCATGAGTTAAACATTCTTCACGGTAGTACAAACGACTTTCAAACGCGTTGTTCTGCACACTCGACCGAGTAGTCACCAAATATACAACAAGATCTGCTCGCTCTGAATACTGGGCTTAGCAGTTGATGATGCGACATGGCATGGCATGGATTTTGGAAATGGATCCAATTTTCATCGCTAGACACTATTCCATGGCCTTAGCAGTTGATGATGCGACATGGCATGGCATGGATTTGGAAATGGACCCAATTTTTATCGCTAGACACTATTCCAAGGAAAAAAAGTTTCCTCTTTTGCCATTGGAGGAGTTGTCCTCACGTGAAAAAATGGCGTTCGATGCCTCTTGCCTTAATTTCATACGACACTTGATTTTCTACCATTAGGATCGTATCCATTGCTTTGAAAAGATGAAAGGTAGGTTGAAAGGCTTCAAGCGTATTTGAGAATTTATCTTGCGTTTGTAATGGGGCTTCATCGAGCTTTGCCTCTAATCTTTTGTCGTTAATCTTTGATGGGGCTCCGTTTAATTTTTCGTTTCCAAACGAAAATGCCAATTTTAATCCGTGCAAATTAGTTCTGACACACTTGTTCCCCTACAACACGCTCACCATAAACTTGCATTGAAATACGTTGACGTCGGCAGGTTTTTTTTTTAAACTGAACAACTGAAGTAAAACTACGCGCGAAATGGGCGGTACTGAAAGAGAGTGCGTAAGGATGACACTTGAAATCGTGGTGCTGCCAGATGAAACAATAGAATAATTAACTAGAAGCAACATCTTTTATCAGTACCACATGAATTTAGTTATAAATTTAATAATACATTAAATAATTAAAGAAATCATAAAACAGAAATCAGATGGCGTTATGGCATCGTACTTGGTATGTACTGGGTTGCGATAGCAACCTTTTGCCACGTCTCAACCACTACTAAGTGTCTGATCACCAGGCAACATGGACTGGTATAATGGTGTGAAATGAGGTCCGCCGTATTTCAATATTTCAACTACACCAGCTGGTCAGAGCCCTAGTCGCAAGCATTCGTCGCAGCATCCGTCGCAGCCTAAAAATATAGGCAACTTACGATGTGAGTCTATTAATTGCAGGTGCCGTTCGCCATTCAGTTTCGACATATGCAATTTCTCTCATTTTATATGCAAAGAGCAAGTTCTAAGGATGGACAGCTCGACCAACGTAATGCACGTTTATACACTGCACTAAAAATTTATCTCTCCTTTAAGGAATCTAGGCAAACCTGTGCAATACTGTGTATCAAACTGGTGGTGTTAGGCTAGAGTTAAGCCGCAGCAAGTAATATCGGAAAATAACTGTCGGCGTACATATCGCATGTGCCGTCCACCCTTCATTTTCGATGCTGTGAATTTTTTCGTTCTATATGAGTACGAGTTCCTGGGACAGATGTACAGACCAACGTTGGTCACGTCTATGCACTCCACTCACAGGCTTAAGTAATTGCACTAAGGTTATACGCAATGGGAAAGTATTGAATTCGTTTATCAAACTCAAGTGTCCTGCTGGTATAAAACTAGAGCTAAGAAACATACTTCAATATCGGAGAATAACTGTTGTGATTTGGTGGCCACAAACAAGCAGTCAAGCCGCACACAGGCATGATGTTAATGCTTTCCTCTGCTCTTGATATGCTGCAGTCAGTTAGCAGAGTGCCTACGCTGCAAATCCCTGGCTGCCTTACGAATTTCACAATCCATCAGCACAAGTGCCGCTAACGTCCATGAAAACAACGTTTACTCCTTTTGCTAATTCAAGGCAGCTAACTCAAACATTTTAGACACTATCCATTACAGTACTGAGTAGCATTACAGTACTCAGGAGCGTAATTTATACAGCACGTTTCGCATACCTTCCTCGTATAAGCTCCGCAACCAGAACAATTAACGCTCAACTAAATTACAGCAACACAGCATTTTTAATTCATCTGACGTACGGATTTTCAGTGGGCCGCACACTGGCTTGTTATTTACACTGGCTGATGCTGCCTATGACTTTTGCCTGAGCAAACCGCTTGACAACACATACTTACGCAACCACAACTGACTAACAACAATGGTGCCGCAATTTTGGCATTTCAGCTGGCACGGAATTGGCATCTACGATTTACCAGTCGTTATTGACTTTGCCTTGCCAGCAAATGGTCGAGGCCAGTGCAGCATGCGTTATGTAGGCCATAGCGGCACAGCTACCTGCCTACAATGCCAAATTAAAAACGATGCACATGTTGGCATCAGTCGAATTCATGCGAAATCTACTGAGCAAATTGAAGCAAAAATTATTGGGTTNATTCGGACCGCCGAAGTCGCTTTCTAAGAGCGTTCTTCAACCACTGCACTTGAAGCNGCATTACATTCGGACCGCCCAAGTCGATATTCAACGCTTTTTAAGAGCGTTCTTCAACCACTGCACTTGAAGCAGTATTTTAGAAGCAGCAATATGAAGATCCAATGCGAGCTCTTCTATAAATAGTACCGTTAACGGTGCAATACCTGGTCGAAACTTCTGCGGCTGAAGCTTTCTTTTCGACTTGATGAAAATATGTGGTACTGTGAGTAACCCCACCAAAGGCGCTTTCAGGGCAGTCGAATTTCAGTTGAACGGCGTGTAACATACAGCGAATATGATGTGACATGGCTGCTATCGCAATTGTTTGTCCGCTTGTAGCCCGAAGAGGTACTGCATCATATAATAGATTCCAGCTGGTATCATGGAAACTTTGTTCTGTCAACGAGCTTGTTTTTTGCATTATCCAAAGCTGCAAAAATTAATAACGCGAATGAATTTACATTCAGTATTTTCCCTTTGTTGTCTCAGTACACCCGATGCGTTACACCTCTGCGTAAATTGCGCATACGTATTTTTGGGACAACGTAAAGCATCTGGGCTGTCCCACGCTGCCTCGGTCCATCTCTTTTGCAATCAACGCTCAGCGAGGAATCAGTTTACGAGTCTTGCAAATGAGCGGTATCAGCTAGTCGCCAAGAGCGCTGGGTATTAATCATTAGCCTTTGTCAACATTGCAGTGGAACCCATACAGCGTATGTGCTATTCACCATCGTTACAGCAAGCGCCACATATCTCACCTAAGATTTTCCTCGCGAAAGCACTAAGCGCATGCTCATCAGATTTTGAGAACTCCCATGCTTTAGCACGGTACAGCAGGACAAGCAGTGTGGGTTTTGTTTTACAAGAGAGCGCTCTCAGTCAATTGCTTACTCAGCCCAAAGTATCAGCTGATTTCTACGCTAATATTATTCATGTTCGCGTTAGAGCCTAGCCAGACAAAATTCTTAACTAACAGTTGCCCATTTCAACAGTTTCTCGTAGTTTAAAATTTTTACAAGATAAGAAGAATTACTTTATCTTAATCTCTTTAGCCGCCAGAGCCATCTGATGTGCTACTTCAGTGAATCTGTATAATGTGGCATTTAAAACATTTGCTTTAACCTCCGGTACAGGCATAAGCCTTTGACCATAATGTGTACATCATTGGCGTAACCGATATTAGAAAAAAATGGTCGTGTATTTCAAACCCGCAGTTCAGACGATTTTCTCCATCATCATGTTAAGAAAGTCATCATTTAAGGAATTATCTTGTTTGAAGACCTACTTCAGATCAATTTCAAGATCATTTCCAATCTTCTCAACGTATAGGTCATTTTACACTGTCATTTCGTAATGTAGTGTGTTGCAGAGTCAAAATTGGCTTTTGATGAAAAGTTTGTCTGATTTCCTTGTTCTTCGGGTTCTCAATGATTTTTCGTTTTTGTAAGATCTCGTTGATGGCGAATTTTACACGACGCACTTGCACGGACCTTATAGGCGATGCTTAAGAGGCATAGAGAATGCAAAACANAATGCTTAGGAGGCATAGCAAAATCTCACATCACTCGGAAAACTTTCCAGAGTCCAAATTTTAGAGAGGAGTGCATGAGACCTTGCCAGCTGTTTTGTNATGAGACCTTGCCAGCTGTTTTGTATATTTCTGATAGAAGGCCTTCAGGTCCGGTTGCCTTAATTTCCACGCACTTTTTTCTTTCATGCTTTTTGCGATTGAAGAGTCGCTTCTTTCTCATCTTTTTTCACGGTATCCCTCCTACATGGCACCCTTTTTAATTGCACCCTTGCACAATTTTTATCATATCACATGACTACCTTCGGTTCACAGAAACCAATGTTTCCTTGGGCGAGTCTGTTGCTCCCAGTGGCGTGTCACCACAGCAGATTTTTCTTTTGCACTATATAAAGGTGGAAAGCTAGCCTTAACCCGAAGCATGAAGGCACAAATTTGTTCTTTCGAATTCCTTCTTAATATTAAATAACCTCATAGGCTATCCAATGGTCTACGCCAGGGGGTGTTTTGTAGATGAACTATTTATCCGTTGGTCCGAAAACCTATTCAAACACCCAAAGATTAAATACATAACTCTATTATCATCACCTGCAGAAATGGAGTTAACCTTCAAATATAATAAAATATATTTTTTATGGAAAAAATAAAAATATTTTAAAAGAATTTAAAAACTGTGAAAGATTAAAAGAAATAAACGTTCATCTGATGAATCTCTTTGATACACAAAACATTCTGGCGGAAGAAATCGAGTTTCAAAAGAATAAAATTTCTCGAATTACGAGACGGCTCATTAAATATGACGTAACTAAACTGAATATACGAGTTCATTAAACAAAATTTTAACAAAAGATTCGTTCATCTGCATCTCAATGAATATGCTCAATTCAATTGCAATTCCTTGCAACAAATACAACAACAAAAACTGCTTGTGTTGTGACTCTCGTTTGGCAATATATATATTGGAATCTGGGTACAGCATACTCCAATATCTTGGTTCCATTATTTAAGCAACGAGCATTATTTTATAAATGAATTGACCCTCTCAAGAGCATTTAATTAACGTCTTTTGACGACACGAATTTACATTTGGAGAAGCTTAAAGGCTGACGGTTGACAGAGTGGCTGACGCTATTACTTAATTGGCCACCACAACCTGAAACAGGTCTTCGCGTCAGCCTTAACATGCTATAGTCTAGTTGGACGATACAAATTTTATTTAAACACTTGAAAGCTTGATGATCTTATTTTATGGGTAATTTTCGTTTAAAGCTTCAAAATCACCCGAATGCCAAACAATTGGATGATTTATGTAATCTAGACTGATCTTCCGGTTTATTCAAGTAAATATTAAGCAAATGTTTAACACCAGATGTACAAATATGCCGGTATCACACGTCAATTACGTGGAACGTAGTAAACCTGGACAGACTTTTGCCCAGCTCTGCAAAGGCAACCAGATGTTAACTTACACCACTTATCAGAATCTATGCGGGAATACCCATTTTTATATGCGTCGCCAATGAAATTTGGTCGTATGCTTGTAACATCCAGAACCACTTTCCAGAGACAATCCATAACGATAAAACCAGCATTACCTCAGGAATAAATTTAGCCATTCAAGTTCATCTGCTCCGCCGCCCGTTTGTCCGTTCATCTGTCCGTATCCAAAACCTAGTAAGAAGATCTAGATCAACGAAGTTTATTGCACATATACTTTGGGAAAAATATTTTGGGTACCGCCAGTGTTCAAAACTACGAGTGTCTACTGCAGCCATCAGAATTCAAATTTCACGTTGAAATTAAGCGAGTAATAAAGGAATTTGATCTTGGCAAGTTTAAATAAAATTCAGAAGTTCCTTCAATACACCAATAAAGCCCCAAAAGTGGCTCTATGACGAATTATTCAAAGTTATTATTGGAGTGAACATCAATGTAATGAATGTGTGCACGAAAAATAATCTTGCTTTGATGACAATCATAGGTGTCTTCAGTACACTTAGTGCTCTCAGGTTTTATTGCTAAATAATGCAAATTTATAATTTTAATTTGACGATTATATTCAATATGTATACCAAATTATGTTATGAATTGAATAAAAATCTGATGAACAAACCTCCAGTGGATGTGGGTGTACATCATCTCGATAAGGCCTTTTACGCTTAATTGTTGGGTGTACAAATTAGTTCGGTCCGTTATCAAAAGATTTCTCTGGGTGTTATGAAAATTGAATAGTAACAGCTGATGTCGATAGTTTCAGAGAGGTTAGACATATTTCAATAATATTCAGTTCATATGGCTTCGAATTTTACAAAAAAAAACCTTGTTTTTCACCGAGTTAATTATGAGCAATTTTGTGTTAACTAAGCAGCATTTGCGGGAGGTTTTANCGGTAGGTTTTTATTTTTTGTTTTAATTGGAAGAAAACTGCAGCTTAAGCACATCCAATGCCTGAGGAAGTTTATGGTGCCAATGCTCCCAATGATAAATCATGTAGGGAATGGTTCCGACGTTTCAAGAATGGAGATTTCAGCGTTGAAGACAAGCCTCGCTCTGGACTACCAAAAA
>JXPQ01015425.1:3808-16291 GCA_001014675.1 Ephydra gracilis
TTTTTTTTTTGTGGAATAGGTGAAAGCGTTGAAAGCCAATGTGTGTAACGACCATCTACTAAACACCTAACACTTCCCCGAGCGTTCCATGGAACCGCCTTACGGTATCGGGGAATGTCTGAGGATCTTATCAGCTAGGGAAATCTAACAGGGTGTTGTCCTCTATGTTTGATAGAATCAGTGTCAGTACGGCTTTCCGTTGGGAGTGTTTTAGTAGAGCTAATTGCTCTTTCTTCAATGTGTTGCTTTTTTCATTTCATTTGTTCTACACCAAATACTTCATAGCGAATTTTTCAAGAAATCGAACAAATAAAAGAAAAATACAATTCATGTAATCTTTAGGACTGTGCATATCCTAATAATAACAAAAAAGAAGTGATAAATCAGAATATGTTTGAAGAAACTGTCAAAATGAAAGCAAATGCTGGCATTCAAGCTTTCACAACAAATTGGAATATTTTAAAAAATTAATGAAATGAGGAAAAAAATTGAGTAATAGAAGAAAAAATAAATAATAGAAGCTTAAAACTGAGCATTTTACATTCACCCGGACAACAAATGCGAAATTCCATAAAGACAAATAATCTTTCATGAGAGCATAACAACGTTCACGATAAGCAAATAATTCCAGAAAACTCAGAAATTTGGTTTGAGCAATAGTATCAAATTTTTTACTACAAGTAGTATTATTTATATGTCGGAAGCTGGCACCACTAATGTCAATAGTTGAATGTATCGCACGTTATTTGTGAAATATGTTTGTTGGTGTTTTCATGNTGAAATTTGTTTGTTGGTGTTTTCATGAGTTTTTCCGTTAATTGGACGAATTTCTTTATGTAAAATATACAATAGTTGTAAAAAAACAACCTATAAACGTCATACAATAGATTTTGAAATTATCTATCCATAGTGCCTTCGATTGAATTGTTGCTGGATAATAGACGATAAATGAAATTTCCCGAAGAAGTTGTTTTAGCGATTCTTAAAATACGATATGAAAAATGTCTCTGGAATGGCACCCGCTATTCTCCAAATTTAAACAATTATAGAGCTTTCAGAGTCACCGGAATCCAAATATTCAAAACACCAGAAATAAAAATTTAGTTCAAAAATCGCAAAAAAGCAAAGGCTAACCCCTTTGCACTTTTTTGCGCCAAAACAAAAATTCTCTCGCCTAGGGATGAAACCCAGATCAGAATTTGCAGATAAGAAATATAATTTTTATCGAAATTGGTTGCGCTATTTAGGTGCAAATGGGATTTGAATGTACGGCAAGTGGACCATAACTGTTCGGTTCCAAATACAAATACAGCTGGTAAATGGAGCATCACTCATGAAACGGTGACTTTAACGGCATACCACTTGGCATGCATATATTGCCTTTTTTGAACATAATTATCTATGCATCATTTCATAATTTCATTCCAAACACATTGAGATTTTCATTTTGTTTGGGTAAATGGGTTCTTGGCGTTTTGGAGGTGAACTTCCTTTGTGTAGTCGCATCTTTTGATCAAAATTATTAAGTATGGTAGATTTTGAATTAAAAATTAAAATTATCTATCCATAGTGCCCTCTTTTGTAAAAATAGATTGAATTCTTCCTGAATAATCGACGAAAAATTAGATTTACCGAGGAAGTTGTTTAACCGATTTTCAATATACAATTCGAAAATCTGAAAATTTCAACTATTGTGGAGCAGTGAGAGTCATTTGAAAAAAATTTAAAATAAATTTAAAAAACCAAAAAAAAAATTCGCTCAAAAATGGAAAAAAAGCAAAGGCACTTTTTTGCGCCAAAATAAAAATTCTCTCGTCTATGGATGAAGCCCAAGTCAGAATTTGCAGATCAGTCTCAGTAATTCAGAAATAGAATTTTTTTCGCAATGGTTAGGCCAGTTGGGTGTAAATGGTTTATATGTTCGGTTCAGAATACAGATACCGCTGGTGAATTGAGCATGAACTCATGAATATGTATTTCGATCATGGTGCTACTTGGCATGCATAAAGTACTTTTAGTGCAAATTATTTTGTGATTTCTGAATAAAGGAAATGTGTATCGGACGTTTTTTGTGAATGTTTTTTATTGGGGGTTTCGTGGTGTTTCTCTTTTAATCAAACGAATTTCTTAATCAGATTCAGGTAATATCTAGCATAATAAACATAATAATAAATAATAATAAACTCTGTCTTACCAAAATCGATTTGCCCCACAGCCGGGTACTTCAAGACAAGCTTTTCGTTGTATTATTCTCCATAGCTTTCTACTAGGACTATCTAAACAAAAATATGTCGATGAACACTGTTCGTTGCCCGTCAATATAGCGCCATCATAAACCGCAATATATCGCCACAATTCCAGTAATTAGCACTTCCTCGAAACTGGGTATGGGCGCATAGTTACTTTATTATTTAGTGTGTATGAGCAGTTTGTACTATTGATTTAGAATTCGGAATTGTATAAATTTGTTTAATTTGTACCTGCACTCCACGCAATAAATCAATATAGGAAATTGATGTAAATAAAATTGCATGTGTACTTTAGCCAACCATTCAGGAACAAAAGCAATTTACCGGAAATGCACTTAAACATGAAACTTGCATGCAGAATCTAAGCGAAAGCACAAAATGCAAAAATGACTTAAACTTAAAGAACAAGAAACATGAAATATAAAAACAAAATACTAAAAGTGGTATGCGCTTAAAGCTTGAGTTGCACTTAACATGCTTTCGTGTATTAAGCTCGTCGATGTCAAAGGTATAGACATTAACTAACTCAACTACACATACAGTTGAATGCCAGCACACGCATACAATCGGATTATTGGTATTATTGCAGACATGTAACGTTGTTCGTGCGATGTTTAACTTATCAAACGATATGCTTCAGCAATAAGCAAACATTACTTTAACTTTATGCAATTACAAAAACAACAAGCGCAAGAACAATGCATTTTGAACGCTTTCACTGGCTTGTTATTTATATGATTTTTTTTTTGAATATACTAGAAACAGAAAAAATTCATTTAAATAAGTTTACTGTACTGTGTACTGTGTTTGCTCAATGCGTGTAGCAAATTTCGTGAGAGACGTCACAGCTAACGGAAGTAAAAACGAGGAACATAAAAAAGTTATGAGAAAAAAAATTATTCATGATATTTATAGAGAAGTCTCAATAGTCTGCATAGTAAAGACCAAGCTGAAGATTTATAAAAATCATGATATAAAAATAAATCGATTAAGTAATATTTAACTTTAATTAATCAATTTTTCAATCATTAAAATTAAATTAAAAGTTTTACTGGCATTGCAATTCATAAATTTAATTAAATCTCTATCGCATCATAAAAAATATCAGTTGGACTGAAAAATTGCTAGGCTAACACACAGATGGTAGTACAAGCATTGAAATCATTCAATTTTTAGTTCAGCCTAACCTTCAAGAATTTTTCATAGTTTGAAGAAAATGGACAAAAAGACATTTCATGCGTTAATAAGGCATTTTTTTTTGGAAAACTAAACGCTATTGAAGCTAAAAATTGGCTTGATAAACATTATTCGGATCTGGCACCTTGGAAATCAAGCATTGAGAAGTATTCTGGTATGTTTAAAAGAGGCGAAATCAGCAGCGATCGATATAGCTGAGGCTGTAAAGACAACAAAAGAGCATACTGGCGATATCGTGCATGAGTATTGGGGATACGAAAGCTCAGTTCAAAGCTTGAGCAGTGTTTGCAGCTATTCAACCCAAACTAATTCGAACTTGTGCGTCAATATGTGATAATGAATTATCATGGCTCCAAAACTTTACATCAGAATCCAAAAAATTTTCATATGAGAGGAGTATCATCTGAATAGTGGACTCCAAAGCAAGCCAAGATGCAATAATCGGCTTGGTCGGAAAGCTGTGTGCGAAATGGCTGCACTCATTTGCTAATGTAATACAAGCACGGACGTTCTCAGTAACATTTACAGCATTTTCAAAAGAATAAAGCCCATGTTGTGTATGTATTCCTCACTATAAACGAGAACTGGATTTATTAACATGAACCTGAACATGAAATAAGAGGCTAAAGTGTGGTGTGAATCTCTTTTTTTTTGTTTGGTTCTAAAAGCAGTTCGTTCCAAGAAATCAGTAACACGTTAGTTTACCAGGATGCGGAAGAAAGTTTATTTGAGCATTAGTTGCAAACTGGTGAAGCGAAAAACTCTAAATATTATTGTAAACTTTAACATCAGCTAAAGAAACAAATCTCGAAAAATTTCATGATTTATAGACGAAAAAAATTGTTCTTCACGAGTAAAATACCCTGCTGCACCAAAAATTCATGAATTATAGTTCAGTTAGTTGGAGGATCTGTACTTTCCATTGAACTTAAGTTGTTCATAAATCGTACACATAACACTGAGAACATCGGATCTATTTCTATCACCAAAGGTTTTAGAACACCTTTTTGCTCAGATCAAAATGAACCAAGTCGAAGTATTCAACGGAAAGCACTCAGGATCACTTTATAAAATAAATGCACTTAAAAAGCCAGGTTAACGAAATAGTACATCATTTGGTTTTATGTTTTGATGTTTTATTCTTTTTGATTTTGTCGCATGTAATGTACAGACATAAAAAGTATTTTACCACTGCAAAGTGTACTGGGGAATAGGAAATGAATAAATAATTAAATCACGCTGGACGTTGAAGCTATCGAAAAGAGCTCTTACACAGCTAGTGTGGCTAGAAATTGTACAAATTAACAAGCATTTCATTATTTCTTTACGATTTTAAATTTTATGAACGAATTTCAAAAGATTTTTAGGATTTTGAATGAGCCTCTGAGATTTTAAATTATTTTCTATAAGCATTCTGCGTAATTTATTTCTAGCAATTTGTTAACAAATAATGTTTTCAAAAAAAAAAAAATTTTAATTCACCTTAAACTTAAAAAAACCATAATTACAAAATTGCACAGCTTTTGCACCTGAAGATGTTACTAGTAACTCATACGCAGTGTTGTACAATTAAATTGACTATTAATGGCGAAAGGCGAGTCATCATGATTTGTATCAAATTGAAGATTCATTGATTGCAATCGGCCCAAGATATCAGAAAAATTAAGATAGGTCGAGGCCATATTCTTGAAAGGTGTTGGATAAGATGCAAAAGATGGGACAAAAAGTGAATATATTAGTTCTAGGACGAGGGTATCTCGAATTGGCTACCGTTTCCATACATTTCTGAAGGGTTAAAAAAAAAGTATTTTTAATTCAAGAACAATGTGGCAATGCATACGATTTAAGTTAAGTTAATTTAAGTGCGTGGTGCTGTAGAGATTCTTGAAGTTATATACTGATTTTATCACGACGTTGAACTCACATTGTAACACCAGATATCACAAATACCTCGAGCTATCGTGATCACAGACATACAATCAAACATCAAAACATATTTTCGAAAATGATTACTTCAATGCTTTACATACTTCACATCGAGCCAAAATACGATCGGGTGAAAATTTGATAGGCATGTCATACCATTCAAGTCTTCAGCGACCCACACATACATTTTTCATAATTATTTCCACTCATTAAAAAAAAATTCAAATCTCATAAATTTCTAGCATAATCCATGGTTTCATTTATTAATAAAAAATATGAGATATTTAACTGCTTTTGTAATAATATCAATGAAGAGAAAAGAATGAGCAGCTAGCAATACAACAGCAAAACATTGTGTGCAATTATGCAAAAAATTTCTTTTTAGTTTGCATACATTGTTAGAACAAAGAAAATCTAACATTATAGAAAAAAAAGTTGGGTCACCAATGGCATGCTATACAGCAAAACTTCTCATCGTACGAAAGCATAAAAACCAGAGAGATTAGTAAATGAACCAGTTTAGGTAGAAGATTCGCACAGTATTCTTCGTCAAAGCTACCCTTATTGGAAAGTTGCTGCATGGCCTGAGCATAATATTGCAAATGACAATAACAAAAATAACAACAATAAAGAGTATCACCTGTAACACATGTTGCAATTTCCCGCCATGTAGTAAATAATTTGTAAAAGCTCAACAGTGTAGGTCAGCTATACCATTGCTGCAGAGGCTAACATAATAGCCACCCTTGCCACCCAACAAACAACAGAGAGCTTTTGCAATAGTTTCGTTAAAACAGAAGGAAAAGCTCAACAAAGCTGATATTTACTGTTACGCCATAAATGAAATTTCAAACTGAAAATTCAGTCTACGTGAGGTGCTATTCGTGTTAAGAACGTTTCTTCAAAGTAAAACCGAAACTCATGAAATAATCAAGAACCGCGAATCAAACTTTCAGTTAAAAGCCAAAAAAAAAATTCAAAAAACAAAGAAAAAGTGAAAAATTTAAATGAAATTTAAAGTATAAAAACAAGAATAATATATTTCGAGGCAGAAGTGTTCTGAGTCAACACACTCTACCTTAAAAATGCTTGTACTGAAAACATAATAATATCCAAATGTGTTGCTTATATAAGCCAAGCTTGTGCTAATACTATCAAATTCATAATATTAAATTAATAAAAAATAATAAAACAAACTTGAGCGCTATAAAATACCAAGCAAGTCCGTTAAACAAGCAGTTAGGCAAAGCATTGCCGCAGCAGACAAATGTGAATAACATGTAAAAAGGAAGCAGCTTCTTAAGGCTGGCCAAAATTATAACAAGTAACTGACAGCCTGGCTGACTGCTCACTAAGCCTTCATACAATGGCATGTGTATATGAGTGTGCACAACTAACGCATGAAAAGTAATAATAAAGTGTATCAATATAAGTAAAAAGAAATGCCAGCAGTGGTACTGTAACTATAATAATTTAGCATAATATTTGGCTCCACAATTATAACGTGCCTCTTAGTGCTTTCTCTCGATAAATGTAAGTGTATGTGTGTCAAATTATTATTTCAAAACAAAATAAACCACATAAAATAAAATGAGAGCAATAAAAATTTAAGTGAAAATGGCATAAACCAAAAAATCAATTTCACCTTAAAAAATGGGCAAATAAAATTGGAAAAAATGAGCTAATGAATAAAATACGAAATAAGAAAAAGTCATTTTTAAATTTGTTTATTCACATTGCTTTGCATTTGCTTTTATTTCTTTTTTTCTTTTGTGAAGTCTAATCCCTAACACATTCGTTTAGTTTTCAACACATGCACATATAAGTGAGCGTAACTGATACTTACCAGTACAGTAATGGTATTTAAGACTTAAATTGCACAAAGATTTACTGCAAACAAAGTCACAGGAGTGAATTGTAACAATATTAGCAAATTAATTGGAAAGTGGTTAAGCCATTGGAAACAATAATATTAAACGCTAAAAAAGAAATCAATTTCGGGAACGTAATTTAATATAATGATTAAGTTAATATTATTATTTTAAATAAAACATAATAAAAATAAAAACTACTACGATGACAAATGCATAAAAATTTTTCGATCGACTTAAAAGAAATTAAAATTTCTTACTTAAATTTAATTGAGAATTGAAATAAAGAAAATAAAAAATGAAAATAAAATATTAAAGTATTCATTTGAAATTTTTTCATCGATTTTACGTAAATAATTTGAAAATTGTAGAGATTGCGTTTAACTTAATTTAAGCAAATTGTTAAATTCAATTAAATGAACCAGAAACCTGAGAGTTGTTTTACATTGACAGTGGGATATTTTCTTTGAAATAAGGTTAACTATTTATGCAGAAGTTCTTGATCGAAGTGCTTTGACTTGAAACTCTAATTATCTAACCAACAATGATAGCTAGTAAACCAAGTAGGCGAAGTAGAGCTCAAAACCGTGAACTATGGTTATCAATTGTTTTTCTCCGATAATTGATTATTTACGTTTTTCAATACGCATTGATAATCTTAATTTCAACTCAATTACAAAATTTCAATGAAGTTTAATAATATTTCCTAAGTTTTTGATTGAAACTGCATTTTTCGGATAATGTGTGCAACTACAAGTAGGATTGCTAATTTAAGGTGTGCATTAATAATAATGAAGTGACCACAGCTATGAAGTTTCGTTGAATTAAATAGACTTTTCNCGATGACAAATGCATAAAAATTTTTCGATCGACTTAAAAGAAATTAAAATTTCTTACTTAAATTTAATTGAGAATTGAAATAAAGAAAATAAAAAATGAAAATAAAATATTAAAGTATTCATTTGAAATTTTTTCATCGATTTTACGTAAATAATTTGAAAATTGTAGAGATTGCGTTTAACTTAATTTAAGCAAATTGTTAAATTCAATTAAATGAACCAGAAACCTGAGAGTTGTTTTACATTGACAGTGGGATATTTTCTTTGAAATAAGGTTAACTATTTATGCAGAAGTTCTTGATCGAAGTGCTTTGACTTGAAACTCTAATTATCTAACCAACAATGATAGCTAGTAAACCAAGTAGGCGAAGTAGAGCTCAAAACCGTGAACTATGGTTATCAATTGTTTTTCTCCGATAATTGATTATTTACGTTTTTCAATACGCATTGATAATCTTAATTTCAACTCAATTACAAAATTTCAATGAAGTTTAATAATATTTCCTAAGTTTTTGATTGAAACTGCATTTTTCGGATAATGTGTGCAACTACAAGTAGGATTGCTAATTTAAGGTGTGCATTAATAATAATGAAGTGACCACAGCTATGAAGTTTCGTTGAATTAAATAGACTTTTCAGGGTTGATTTTTGGTTAAAAAACTATTTTTAGATTACATAGCTATAATTCCAGTAACTCTCAAGTTTTATGCAATCTCGCACNAAGGGTTGATTTTTGGTTAAAAAACTATTTTTGGATTACATAGCTATAATTTCAGTAACTCTCAAGTTTTATGCAATCTCGCACTATAAAATGTAAGGTAATTTTAATCATAATCATAATTCGGTACATTTAATTAATATTTGTGACGAATTTTTCCAAAAAATCTCTCTTTGGAGATATCACTAATTTTCATCCACAGCCTCTGTGCTTATTTTTATTCCATCTCAATAATGCAATTTTGTTGACTTTTCTAAAATTTTGTATATACTTCTTCATAAAACTGTTAATTTTCTTCAAAACTCCGTTTAATTATTGTTTGCATATAAGTGTAAGTGCAAAATTTTATGATGTGGATCAGAAGCAACCGCAATTTACAATCTTATAATTTTGCAAAATATGTCTAAACTCAACCGTAAGGTCAACGCAAAGTTTTTGCTTGGAACACCTATTTAGTCAGATGGATTTGTGGGGGCGCTAATCATATCAAAATATTTTTTGTAGGTCTCTGAATGCTTGACAGTGTAAAAAACGTGAAAAATATACATACCATAAAAGGAAGCTGACTTCATCGTACACTAGTTATTTATTGCAAAATAATACATATTCAAATTTAAAATATTGTTTTAATTCAGCGTTTTCATTATATGCAACAAATTATTTTGCCCATAGAAACATTAAATTGGATATTGATTTTCGAAACGATGCCGTAATAAAGTGATATCAGCCAATTCAAGCAGTATTGGTTTAGGGGTGGTACCTTGAATTACGGATGCCTTTGCTTGTACAGGGACTGAGCTTGTTTTCTGAAAAATATAAGCAATTTGGAAAATAAAAACCAATATCGAGACTGAAAACAAAAAACTAATGATTTATCGTCATCCAGAAGGTGTATCGGACAGACTGTCATCGCTCAATCGCATTTGATTTCGATGTTTTGAATATGTTTTCGAAATTAATATTTCGTTGCATTGCTTACTCTGCACAAAACCACTATAGGCTTATTATATGCCGGATGGGTATTAATATCACAGGTATTACAAGGGCATATTACTTATAGTAACTCATACGCAGTGTGGTACATTTAAATTTATTCGTTCGAATGGTCTATATTTCTTAAAATACTTGAATTTTATGTACATTTAAAATATAAGAATATTTAATGATTTTTTTCTAAAATTAATAAAGTACCACATTAAATGGCTCAGGGTTTATTTACTAGAGAGATTATATTGTCACACCAATACTTTGGCAATCACTCTGCTAAATAAAACAAAGGAATTCAACTGAAACGATAACGTTTTCTGGATTTGTGATATAGAAAATAAAAAATACTTTAAAATTGCTTGTTTTATTCATCTCCATTGTCGCTTGCTTATATGAGTGGAGAAGTTCCAATGGCTTACGTTCAATTTTGATTTAACGTTAAATTTGTTTTTTTGGTTGTTGCCATTTCTATTACTTATTACTTTCTCTACTAGATTGCAAATAAACTAGCAGAAAAATATGTTTGAAGGAAAAATCAGAATTTTGTTGCATATATTTGAACCATGCTGTCACAAAAAGGCATTGAAATTTTTTTTATATTAATATCTGATTTTGTGATGATTTTTTTATTATTGCTATTTTTATAAAGACAAGTGCAGGCCTGCGTGCGATGGCAGAAAATAAGTAAACTAAAAACATTAAAAATTTTTCAATAAAATTGAAATTTTTTAGAAGGAATTGAATTTTTTTTTCAAAAAGAAGTGCAAAGCGATCAATTTATTTTAAAGTGCAAAAGTATCAAACAAAAGTACACTCTAATTGCAGTGCTTGGTGGTAAACGAAATTTTCAATTTTGCTATAAAAATTGTTAAAATTTGTGTAGAAAGTTCATATCTAAGAATGCCAATGTGAATGTCTTTATTTGTAATTTTGACTATTGTTGATCTAAAATGATCTCTCTTTCTCTGTTGATCGTCAACGATATTTCAGTGATTCACCACTTCCAGCCATAGTTCCAGGAACGAATGCTTGTGTTTGACTTTTGGTACCAATTCTATTCAGCATGCTTATTGATTTCATATTTCAAGTACCTCATGCTCGATGAATCATGAATAATATTTGCGGTAAACAATTTCAATCATGTGAACATTATTGCAAAAAAGTTTAACAGACGATTTATTAAGAAATGCCGTTTGATTTAAATGCAGTTTCTCACGTTTACTGGATTATCCCAATGATTTTAAGACATCGTTGTCGCTCTGGAATTTAAAAATTTTTTATTTTAATGCATGTTATAGCATAACAATTGCTCATCGAAAAGATTTTGTACACAATATCCGTTTTTCAGATGTTTCATTATAATTCAGCTGATTTTTGGTTGTTTAACAACTCCTTTACTTTTGATGAGTGTGTCTTTTTCACAGCTTCAAATTTCACATGCCGTGAGCCTGGTTTCCTTTGAACACTATAGAATGTTTTACATCAATGTCATATTTTCGTTAACTTGTGAGTTCATCCAAATTTTCTATTGGTTCCAAATTTAAATATTAACTCTTTTCTGTGTTAACCAATTTCTTTGCACAAAATGACAATTATATTTGGTATAATCGACGGTATTTCAAAATTACTATTCATTATTATTATTTAAATTTTTTTTTTTTTACTAATTTCTGGTTATTTTCTGCAATTCTTAGTGAAAAAGAAAACAGTTTATTGTATAACTCAGGCAGTTTTTTCTGACAAATAAACTTTTTTGCTTTAACACAAACAGTTTGCATTAAAATAAACAAAGAGAACGCTTCTATAGAAAGCCCTCCAATGCAAAAAAACATAATTTGCCATTAGCTATCAGAATAACACTTTAAACTGTTTTCAATTTCTCTTTACAGGCCGCAGTTTACTTAAAATTAACAAAACTACTTAACAGAAATAAGTGAAAAAATTGAAAGCAAGTTTCAACAATAGCTGCGTTCAAGTGTCGATCCAAAACTTGCAATTGCGCTAGTTAAGGTGTAAAATAAACCATAACCTACCTAATTAAACTTTAATAAATTCAAATTTCAAAAATAAAATAAAATTGTAAAAATAATTCACATTCGTTGCAACGCTAATCTTCGTAATTACGTAATTTACGAAAAAGCTTAATCTGTGTTTGATAATTCAGTGAATAGATAAATTTTTGAATTACAAGTGTACCATTTTTCAATTAATTTTGTTTAAGAACTAAGTTAAGTGTAAAAAAAAACTCAACGTAAAATTCAATCTTAAAGTTATGTTATGCCGTCAAAGTCAAAAAGTAGTGCAATTACAAGAAATAAAGCAAAATAAAACTCAATAATTGTTGCAATAAATATTAATTCTTAAGTGTCTGTTTCAAGTTGAATAAAACTTGAAATATACAACCGAACACGTTATATTTAAATTATTTTGCACACAAGGTAAGTGTTTGAAATGTTAACTAATTCCATTAATACTTTTATAAATGCATTTAGCATGAATTTCATAGATCAATCAAAATTTTATTGCATACTTTCGAGCGCATTTATTAAATGCGAATTAGTAGGAATGCTACTTTAACAAAACTCATAAAATGCTAAAAATAGTAAAGCAGAAAGATTCCTTAACTTTCACAATACTACAAATAAGTTCAAAGCGTTAATTTATATTTAAATTCCGAGAAGAGCTTTGCCCACAGG